>JAVRMC010024238.1:135986-146133 GCA_032274545.1 Agave americana | reverse complement strand
AAGAATCTAGCAGATAAGATGACGAAGACCATCCCGGTGGAGAAGTTCATAACATCTCTGAACTGCATCAAGGTTCTCCAAAGGTAAAGTGGCGACAGGCTCTTGGGAGGGAGCCATGTTAAGTCACAAAAGGGGGGAGATAGGAAAGGCAAATGAAACAGAGGCCAATTTTTTCGAAGGGACTCAATGAACATGAGTCAAGGTGGAGATTGTTAGTATTTGGAGTGCCACATATTCATTAGAGAAGAATTCAGATTTTGGTAATTTTCTAATACGGATCTGTCCTCATATTCATTAGAGAAGAATTCAGGTTTTGGCAGTTTCCTAATACGGATTTGTTTTCTATTTTGATTTGGATACAAGTTTTCTATTTCTCTGAGAAGGTGCTGATTTGAGTTCGTGTTGGATTAGGATTATCTTAGGTGCCTATATAAACCCCATGGGAGTGGCTTTTTGAAAGTGTGTCAAGAATTCAAGAGAATTTCAAAATTTTACTATTGAGTGTTGTGAGAGAGATTTTCTTATAACTCTTGTATTCTCTTCTCTGTTTTCAATAAATATTTCTCCCCTCTTCTTCGTGGATATAGGCACAATGCCAAAATATGTTAAATCTTGTGTTTCTTGATTGTGTGGAGATTGCTTGCTAGTTGTAAATCTTCTACGCTTCCGCTTCCACTGCCGAGTTTTCAATTCAGTGTTTCTCTGTTGTTTGATCGTTGATAGATCATCAAAAAATTATGACAGCATCTGCCCAACGCAAAGCCCAACCAGTGGGAATGTTTACTGAATGTGAATCTGCTCATCTTTGAGCCATGACTCAATGGTGTTGCAATCTTTGTTTAATAAAAGAAATAATAATAATAGTAACAACAGTAATCATGATAACTAACTGATACCTAGCTCCTGTGAGGATTTAAAATTAGAGATAAATTAGCGATATTTTTCAATATAGAAGAAGTTTTATGTAAACCAAGTCTTGCGGCTAAATGCTATATTCAATCTATATGCGTTATGTTTTGCACCCTTACTTGTGGGTCTTAGATGCCAGTTCAACCTCCTTAGTTGAGAAGTAAGCATGAGATTTTCCTCTCAATTCCCACATAACTTTCACCAAAGACTTTGACCTGACGCCCTTAAATTTCTCTCAATTCTACAAGTATTTGTTGTATACAGTTAGCTGCACCATTGTGGAGTCTTGGGTCTCTTGGCATTGCTCTCCTGGGGTAGCAAAAAACTCCAAGGCGCCATGACTTCTCCTCGCGAGGTCTCTGTACTGTACTGCAAAAAAATCAAGGGAAAACTACTTCCATTCCCACTACTTGAAGCTAATTTATTTTTAAAGCCAGTCAGATTGATCCTATATAAACCCAACCAATGCAAGCATTTGTTGTATCACTGCCATATCTCAGAATATCAATCCCATGGCTTCGTTCTATCGCCAATTCCAGTGCTTGGCCTTGTTGATGATTCTCATTGCCGCGGCATCAGCGACAAGTCGCTTATCCCATGGGAAGAACCTCAATCCACGGAGCATGACGCACAAGGAGTGGATGGCTAAGCATGGCCGTGTGTACAAAGATGCAGCGGAGGAAGAGTACAGATCCAAGATATTCAAGCAGACTGTCGAGCACATTGAGTCAAGCAACCGCAATGGGAATTTGACGTACAAACTTGGGCCAAACGAATTTTCCGATCTCACATCTGAGGAGTTCGCGAAAAGTTATATGGGAAATCTTCCCAAGCCTTTGGACGCAGTGACGAGCTTCATGTATGAGAACATGACGGATTCGCCTTCAGCCATGGACTGGAGGGACCAAGGGGCAGTAACTGATGTCAAGAATCAGAATCCTTGCGGTATGATCATCAGTGCTATTAATTTTTAGTATTAGCTTTCACTGTTAGATATTCCTGACAGTTGTTACATGAATCTACATACAGGATGTTGTTGGGCATTTGCAGCTGTGTCAGCGATGGAAGGGAGGGTGCAGATTAGCACGGGCAAATTAGTCTCCCTCTCAGAGCAACAGATTGTAGATTGTGATGTTAACGGTGATGACCACGGATGCGATGGAGGGCTCCCAATAAACGCCTTCAAATTCATCATCGAAAATGGAGGCCTCACAAGTGAAGACCGCTACCCGTATCAAGGAGAACAGGGAACCTGCGACAATTCTGTAACCCCCGTAGCCAGTATCAGTGGCTACGAACCCGTGCCTCAGAATGATGAGCAGTCACTTATGCAGGCAGTGGCAAACCAGCCAGTGGCTGTGGGCATTTACGCCAGCCCTGTTTTCAAGAGTTATGACGGTGGCGTCTTCAATGGCCCATGCGAGGTTAATGAAATTAACGACCTTAATCATGCTGTCACTGTTGTCGGCTACGGAACGGACTCTGACACCGGACAGAATTACTGGCTGCTTAAGAATCAATGGGGAACGTCCTGGGGTGAGGGCGGGTATATGAGGATGAAGAAGGATGTTGAAGACCCTAAAGGTCTGTGTGGAATCGCCATGATGCCAGTTTACCCAACAGCTTGAATTCGACATTTGCACCGAGCCCTAGTATGTTATATTCACCCACAGCTGCGAGGATCCCAGTGAAGCTTTCATTGATGTATTTCCTTACATTTTACATAAGAAATATATTGTAATTGTCTACGGCTATAGTTTGAAACCCAACTGGGGTATTTGAAGTGTAGTGTTGCTCCTAGAGGAAGAAAATCAAGTAATGAATAATTTTACAAAATATTGGAGGGTTCTAAAACGGAGACCACACTATACAAAATTACATTCAAACTTACTATATATCCTAACACGGCACCTGTGTATCCTTCACGGCATACGCGCATGGAATGGCTCTCCTTGTATAATTAGGACTTGGGTCAGAAGCAAAAAGGCGAGATTTAGTTATTAGAAGGTTTTACGTTCAAGACTGTGCTGAGATCTTTGTTAAAAGGAAAAAGAAAAAGAAAAGAAAACAACAATCTCAACTATTGTATATATACCACAAAACGTTTGATTGAAATTTTAGTTAGCTGATGACTCGCGTTCGAGTCACACCAGGTAAAATTTAGCTTTACATTAACAACATTTAACACATCTTGAAATCTTGCCATGTAAAATACATTCTAATTATCTTAAAAAGAAAGTTTTAGAAATAAGAAAAATACTTATTAGGGATCCCAATCTGGAGAAAAATAAATAACATTTTATGTGCTGCTCTGTCCTTGCATAATAAAAAGAAGAAGACGAAATATCTCTTTTTTTTTCCATTTAAGATCAGAATCCTCTACGATTCTTCCATTAAACAAAGCATGCAAGGAAAAACATACTGGTATGTAGGATTTTTTTTTATTTTTGAGATAATAGGATATGATCAAAGATATCTCAACCTCAAAAAGGGTATGCTGGATTTTCTTTGTTTTTGATTTCTTCTTAAAGATTTTCTTTGTTTTTTATTTTATTTGTTTGAGTTAACAGGATAAGATTAAAGATTTTTCTTTTTTTGAGATAATAGGATAAGATTTTTTTTTTAATTTTTGATCAAAATCATATAGAAAGAGATGGAGAAGGAGAAGATTACATGTAATCGCTTTATAAAAGCTATAAGTTGACTAGTCTAAGGACAAGTTAACCAGTCTGAGGTACTAGTCGACCAGGCTAAAGTATTAGTAGGCTAGTCTGTTGTTCTGAAGTGTGAACAGAGGCGATGAGAGTTTTTTTCTGGTGGAATTTGAATAAGATTCAGAATCTATTCAATTAAGATTTATTCCTTAAATTTAGACTATTTAGAATAGATCAATGAAATCAACTCTTATAAGGATTGATCAAGTTCTTCAAGCATCCGACGACCAAGATTATCTCAGAGTTAGAATAGAGTTTGTATTATAAAACTCTATTAATATAGATTGTAGGCCTAGTATATTGTATATTGAAGAAGATCAGAGGAAGCTAATAAAAAAAGAGAGGAAAGTGATGATACATAGAGAGAAAGTATACTCTTGTAATTTTATGGGATTCAAATAGAATTGAATACTCTTGTGAAAATCAAGGAGAAAGTTAGATCTCTTGTACTAAGTTTACTAATAAAACTTTCTCAAGTTCTCTCCCTAGGGACGTAAGATAAGCTTGGGCCGAGCCACATTAAATTCTCTTGTTATTGTTATTAGTGTTTTGTCTTGATATTGCTAGTTTGCTCTACAATAAATTTTTTTGCAAGTATTTCTGCAACGTTGATCTAGGAAAAATTAATTGGTATCAAAAGCATATCAATTTCGCGCCTAACAATTGGTATCAGAGCTAAAGGTTGGCGATAAGGCAACATATCAAAGATTGAAAATTCCGCGACCAAGTTCGAGGTCAAAAAGGTCAATGGCAATGAAAACCTTGGTTTATGGCAAAAGAGAGTGAAGACGCTGCTGGTACAATATGATCTTCACAAAACTTTGCTTGAAAAGTCAGCAAGACCTGCAAATATGTCAGATGAGGATTGAAAAGAGATGAATCAGAAAGCAGCAAGCTTGATCTAAGTATGTCTCGCAGACGAGGTCATGTACAACGTGATGGATTAAGAAACGATTACGAGTTTATGATCAAGGTTAGAAATATTGTATATGACAAAAAACCTCTCCAATAAGTTGTACTTAAAGAAACAAATATATGGGCTATGCATGATGAAAGGGACAATAGTGTTGGAGCAGCTGAACTTTCTTAAACAAGGTCATCATGCATGAAGCTTCTTGCTATTGATTTCAAGATCGACGAAGATGACAAAGTGTTGATACTTCTTAGTTCAATTCTGGAGTTATAACTACATTGTTACCACCATACTCTACGATAAGGAAACTTTCATCTTGGAGGAGGTCACATCAACTCTCTTATCTAATAAAATTAGAAAAAGACCAAATCAAGTTGAGCAAGAAGGATTGGGTTTGATAGACATGAAAAGGAAGAGAAAAGAAGGAAAGAAAAGTCTAAGCTCGTTTAAAGTGTGTCACTTTTGTCAAGAGGAAGGTCACTGGAAGAAGGACCGCAAGTATCAACAAGAGTAGTTGAAGGAAGAGCAAACTGTGGAGGTAGACGTAACAATGAGCAGTGTTGACACCGAAATATTAATGGCTGCTTACGTCGAAGACAACACTTCTCAAGGTAAAGACTGGATATTTGATTTTGATAGTAAAGTTCATGTATGTTTCCATAAGGAGACATTCAACTCCTTAGCTTTAAAAGAGGAAGGGATTGTCAAAATGATAGATGGCTTGGTTTGTGAGGTCATCAGTACTGGGACAACCAATATCACATACAGAGGTGGGATGATGTCACATGCAGAGGTGGTCTGGTATGCTTCGGAGGTATGATACTATCAAATATCCTTAGGGGTGCTTGACGAAAAAAGATGCCAGATCCAAGTGTAACAAGGCATCATCACGGTCATCCAAAGAGACAATGTAATCCTAGAAGGAGTGAAGTGTGAAGGGATATACAAGCTGAAGGAAGAAAACTCAGTTCGATATGGAGTTTAAGGGATAAGCTTAAAAGGGAGCTCATCGCGAGGTGAAGATTCAAGAAAGACCGTGACAAGACGTGAACTGGGTCAAAATGTTGCAGGAAGGAGAAAAGAGGCATTCGAGCGAGACCCAAGATTGCCCAAGCCACGACGGTAAATAAGGCAAAGGCCCCAGAGAGAGGGGGCAAGAGTTAAAGGTTTCACGGTATGATTACAATCAAGGAGTAATCCTAAATTTTTAAGGTGTTTTGTTAAAGACTTAAAATGCAAGTCAAGGTGGAGATTATTGGGATTTTACCTTTTTTTGATTAAGAGATGATGGTTTAAGAAGATTCAATCGAATTGGAGAAGATGATGGCTTGGAGCAGAAGAAGCAAATCAAGCTGAAATAGATTAGTCGACTAATGCTCAGATCAGTCGACTATACAGAAAAGGTCAAAGTTTACAGTTAGTCGATTTATAGAAGCTATAAATCGACTAGTCTGAAGTACTAGTTGACTAGTCTGTTGTTCTGAAGCGTGAACAGAGACAGTGCGAGTTTTCGTTTTTAGTGGATTCAAATAAGATTCAGATTTTATTCATTGAAGATTTGTTTTAAAGTTTAAAGGGTCTAGAATTCTCTTAAATAAAGGAGATCAACTCCTACAAGGTTGATCAAGTTCTTCAAGCATTTGATGGGCAAGATTATCTTAGAGTTAGAATAAGAGTTTGTATTGTAAAACTCTATAAATATAGATTGTAACCTAGCATATTATATCTTGAAGAAAATCAGAAAAAGTCAAGAAAGTGAGAGGAAAGTGACGATGCATAGAGAGAATGTAAAATCTTGTAATTTATTAGGATTCAAGGGGAAGATAAATACTCTTGTGGAAATCAAGGGAAATATTAGATCTCTTGCGCCAAGTTTATTAATAAAACTCTATCAAACTCTTTCCCCGTTAAGTAGACCAAGTTTGCGTCGAATCACGTTAAGTCCTCTTGTTATCATTATTATTATTACTCTTTTATCTTGGTATTGCTAGTTAGCTCTACAATAATTTTCTTTTTGCAAGTATTGTTATTTGTTCCGCAACATCGATCTCGGGAACAACAATTGATATCAAAGCATATCAATTTCGCTCTTAACAAGTAGTTTGTTCGCTAATTCATAGTAGTGTTAAGCATGAAGATTGAGTTGCATTCAAATATTTTGTAGCTTTTATTTTAAGCATTTGTATGCTTTTGATCGGCATAGTGAATGCTTGAAACACAAATGGTTGTAGAAATAAATGGCGATAGAAATAATAGTATTTTATCTATCTAACAATATAGATGTTTTATATCAATTTTTTTCACAACTGAAAAGTAAATAAAGACATTATGGTGTTTTCAAGGTTTTAGGGCAGTTCTGTAAATTTTGCAAAAGTTTTCATGGTGGATTCTGGCTAATCGCGATTGAATTTTTTTTTAAATACCAATTGCTTCTATCATTTTTCATCCATGTCAACTTTTAAATTTCATTTTTTTTAATCTTTTTGAAGCAAGACAAGGGATACAATGCGTTTTATCGGTAAGAGTTTAATGAAAGAAGCTAAAACAATGCCCATAACTGCATGTAGTCAAATGCAACAAAACAAAAAGGCTCTCTCCCCTCTAAATGCCTCAGAGAGAGAAGACATGTCCAAAACCTTTTTTTTTTAGCTTAGTGAACGTGAAACCTCTCATAATCCATCCCAACTCATTATCACCGAGCAAGGTTTCATTGGCATTAACATATATGATCTGGTTATGTTTTTCTCATCTTTTAATTTTCCACTTATTTTCCCACTAATTACATATATAAGTTGATTATGACTTTATCAATCTTTTCTTCAGCCTTTTTCCCCTACTAATTAGCATTCATAATTTGATTATGACTGTCATCATTGCTGTTTTACACGCAGAGAGAACTAAATAGCATGTGAAGTACACTTACTCCAGACACATGGCGAAATTCACAAGAATTGGTTTTAGTTTTGAGGCATATTGTTAAAATGAGTGTCCATTACATTAATTGATAGACCTGATTAAGTCTTTTCCTAAGTTAGTTAGAAACAACTAGAAAATATTTTTGAAACAAATATTTTAGTGGCAATTGTTGAAATAAACACCACCAAACAATTAGAGTAGCAGTGAAAATACCAAGCGATCTACCGTAGCAAACAATATAATTTGATCACCACAAGAGTAAGAATACAAATCAAGAACACAAGATTTTGTTAGCGGAGGGAAAAAATTCTTATTAACATGAGAAGAGAATTGAGTTTACAAGGATCTTATAAAAGGATCTCTCAAATTCTCAATACAAGATGGACGAAACCTGTGAAACAATCTCGTCTCAACTTATACTAAAATTCATAACTACGGATTATATAGACTTCTAGAATAGATCTAGACCTTGTAAATATTCAAAAAAACCATCCTAACCATCCAATTCACTATCTTAGAAAAGAAGATTTGGAAACTCTTTTGGAATCCCAATCAGAAAACAACTCAGAATCTGAAATCGCCGCAGAGCTTTCGAAAGCTGCGTATCAGCTTTCGAAAGCTACCACCAAACGACCCTTGATGTGTTTCCCAAGTTTCATGGGCTACAAAAGATTTCAGATAGGATCACTTCTCTGCTATGTATCTCTGCAGTGCTACTCTGCACTGTCGCTTTGGGGTTCTCCTCCGGAGTGATGCTTCGGAGTACTCATCGGGGGTAATACCAAGCTGCTATACCAGAATAAAACTCCAACTTTGCCCTTAACTTGAAACTTGAACTCGTCCAATCCCTTTATCATGAGTGCTTCGCCCTCGATCCACGTAATGACTCTTCGTGGGACGACTAATCAACAAGACAATAATTAGGCTTCACAACTTAACATTTCCAGCTGCTGAATTTGTAGGAATTTTCTCCACCTTCTCATATAGTCTTCTCTAATGATTGTGATACACTCAAAATACCAACAATACTAACCTAGATAATTTGATTCTCATTTTCTTAATCCTTTTAATTCTTCCACTCATTTTCCACTGCTAACATGTATAATTATATTATGACTTTACCTTTTTTTAGCACTAATAATTAACATATATAATTTGATTATGACAGTCATTATTGCTTTGTAGCTGTGGTGGAGATTTTTCGATACTGTTGACCGAATGTTCAATATAACTTGCCACAAATAAAAAGGGGGATCTAGATTATCCTGTGATAATTTAAGATTTCAACACAATAAACAGATAAAGACAAGAGATTTTTAAGTGGAAACTCAAATTGGAAAAAATCACTGGGAGGAGGGAGAGAATTCACTAGTTTCAAGAGGTTACAATGAATTCCGTAGATCTATACTGTGATTATAATCTTTAGGGTCTAATTAGAATCGATCATCGATCTCTTTCTCGATGGAGATCCCAGTGTATAAATACCCTGCGTGTTGTAACCGATGAGGCGGATATTTCGAATCTTTTTAACTGTACAACTCGAACGTTGTGATTTCTTTATAACTACGCAGATCTCACCCTTGGTTGTTGAGTTTGATATTCCATGATATCCGCTACTCCATAACAGTCCGCTGAAGTAGGGGCATTATAATGTTTAAAATGTGGGGGGGTGATCTAGCAGTGTGAGTGATTCCAAGAATCAGGAAATCTTGCCACTGAGTTGTATCCACCGAGGAGTGTTCATCAGAAAAATCGAGCATGTAAAATATTTAATTAATTGAAAAAAGGTTACAACGGATAACAATCTCTGATTATAAAAGAGGAAAGAGTTTTGAGTGGATTTTTCCTTTGTTTTGTGCCAGATTCATGATGTAGCGGTGGAGAGTGATTCTTTCTCCGTTGATGAACTGAACTGAAGCTTGACTTCAGATCTTCTTGCTCTCTTGGATTGCTCACTGGTGAAGTATGAAACTTAAAACATTGGTTAAAATCTCAAAGAGATTAAAGTTGAACTCAACAAGTTAAAAAGGGTCTCCCCTTGTTCTTCCCTTGAACTCTCTAGGGCCAAAAGTCAAAAGCCCCTTCTCTACACATTCTCATAGCTATTTATAGAGATTTTTAAGGCATAACTGATCCTTTAAATCTTTTCATAATGGGGATTTATTCCCCATTATATGGAGAGAATATAAGAGTTAATTGACTCAGTTGATGGTTGTCAGTTACAGCAGAACACATATCTCGCACTTGACGCGAAACTTGCTGTTGAGTTGAACACCGAGCTTTCAAGCTTGTGTTACTATTAAAACACAGAGCTGCCTAAATTTGTGTTTGAAGCTAAAACGCGACCTTGATTAAGGTCCGCTTTTGAAGAAGCAACGCGACCATCGCGTTGACGTGAGGATTGCATTTGAGGTTGAAACAGGACTTCTGCATTTGACAAAGAATGTGAGGTCCATGTCTGAGGTTGAAACTAGACCTCTGCATTTGACAAAGGATTCGAGATCCGCTTCTAAGGTTGGAACGCGACTTTCGTATTTGACAAAGGACGCAAGGTCTACGTCTGAGTTTGGGAACGCAACCTTCGCGTTTGCGAGGTCCGTATCTGAGGCATTATCATCAGTAATTTTTTAGACAGTCTACACTCTCGATTTAGAAATATCTCATACGTGGTCAAGTCTCCACTGTAATCAATCAT
>JAVRMC010024121.1:98070-111710 GCA_032274545.1 Agave americana | reverse complement strand
TGGCGACTCTTCTGTTTCTAACGCCATGAAGACAGACCAAGCCGCGCGAAGAGGTTGAGATTTCTTCGTAACAACTGGGCACGGACACGCTCTTAGTGAAGGCGTGGCTGTCTCCGCCGATGTTGTACAGGAGAAGTTTTCCGCTAGAGCTGGAAGCAGTAACCGGAGGGTCCAAGATTAGGAAATACGAAGGGTGATTCGCAGCCTGGCGTCGACTCTCGTTGTACATGTTGGCAAACTGATCATCGTCAATCAAGGAACGCCATTGCTTGCATACAGACTTGGACCTGACTAAGGATTTCAATGGAAGTCGAGAAATTATATTGGAGATGATCTCAGAGGGGACATACCTCTTCTCTGAGCTTTTCTTCCTTGGTTCCCACATGAGGGCTATGACCCGAACACCAAGATCGAAAGGGCTATGAAAACTTTGTAGACAGATAGGGATAATATGTGCATATATTTATAGGACTCTCTCTCTCTCTATATATATATATAATTAGTAATGCCGAATCTTAATTGTATTGTGATTAATTTGGATTAATTTGACGCTGTTTCCTTTCCTACACTAATCCTAGTCCTAGAAGGAGAACATCCAAGTTTTTTTTTGAAAGTAAAACATTTAGTCTAGAAGAAGAATATCGATAATTGGAATAAAGAAATTCTATAATATAATATTAAGTTATCACAACATTAGATAAATTAGAGAAATTGAAGACAAACTTTGTTTAGGTTTAGGAAATTAAGAAGAAAATTTAGCTCAGTTGATCCTCGTACGCACGTGCGTGGAAATTGACACCGTCTTTCCGCGTAAAGGACAACTAAATTGGTTAAAAATTGATTTCGATTAATGTCCCTGGTTATTGGTTAAGGATCGATTCTTTATCTGGATTCCTTAGTCAAGAGCTTCTTGATTATTATGTTCTCCTCCCTCAATTATTTCTTTCCACTTCCAAAGCTTTCATCATTACTAACCCTTTGTTGTTAAGCACTGAAAATATATCCACATTCCTTCTCATCATAATTTATATGCATCCATGCATGATGAACAGACTATTACTATTTATAACTGGAATTGCTTCTATAAATCTTCATCTGTGTCTACAACTCATTTCTATTAGCATTACAGATTGGTTAACAAAAGATAACATCAACAACTTGGTAACTATTGCTTCCTAAGAGTTTAAGACTACAATGCAACGTATGTCAACTCTTTTCAAAACCTAGACATGTTCAAACCCTATTTCTCTCAGGATCTCGAAATGGAGAGGGCTTTGCTGAATATGTGGAGATGGAAGCGGTCTAATGGAGTATGCTGAGAGGAGATGCAAATTAATAATAACTAGGAATTTTGTTTTGATGGGATTCAGTGACTAATTTTAAATCTAACTGATGATAAGATAGAAAAGAATATTTTGATAAATTTTAAGAGTGTATACTTTTGATTTTGTCACTTTTCTTTCTTTGAAAGAAATGTAATACAAAAAAAAAAGTACTCAAGTTGGTTCTAATGCCACTGGGCCAACTGCTGTTTAAGACCCAAGCCAACAAGGCTTTGAATGAAACCAGTGATCAGTCCGAAAATAATTAAGAAGAAAAACTAAAGTAAAGAGTGGTTCTGACCACGACTCTTTTACGCGTGGAATCAAAATTTGGAATCTAATAAAGTTTGGATGAAAATAAAATTATAAAATTTAATCTTACTGGTATTTGACAGCCTATAAAATCCATCAAACAAACTGAAATATTTAAACTGGACAAGTCTTCCAACAATTTTGAAAGAAACGATTAGCTGTCACTTATCAACACAAAAGCAAAGATTGATTCTAGGAAGCTTAGATTTTTCCTATTTAAATCAGTCCGAAAGAAGTACAAGTTGTTGTGCTACCAAAATTTTGTCACCAGTTTGGAACCCTATGGATACTAAAAATTGCAGCAGCAACGCCTCTCTCCTCCCTCCTCGTCCTCCCCCTGTTTGGACTAGGTCGGAGGACAAGACCTTTGAGAATGCTCTGGTGAAGTATCCCGATGGGACTTCGAAGCGGTGGATGATGATAGCCCTCGAGCTCCGTGGAAAGAGCCCCCTAGATGTTAAGGCGCATTACGAGGCTCTCGTTCATGATATCAGGGCGATCGAATCAGGCATGATCAAAGTGCCCGACTATGACGATGGCAGAGAAGATGGTGATGGTAATCAGCACGATGATGGCAAAGGAGACGAAGATCGTGATGAATATGATGAAACAGAGACAGAGGTACCAGAAGCGGCAATTTCAGATGGTTTACGATCCAAAGGTCGTGACAGCGAAATTTTTAGATCTACAGCGAACTCTCGAGAAAAGAAGAGAGGGGCGCCTTGGACAATAGAAGAGCACAAGCAAGTATCGTATTTTTATTTTTAATGTGTTTTTGTTACTCATATTTTTGAACTAATTGTACCAAGGGTTTATTTTATCTATGTGAAATTATCATGCAGTACTGATTTTATTTTCCTTTTTTTCTCTTTTGTATTATTTACCTCAGGGCTTTCTTGAGAGGACTCTCCCAGTACGAACAAGGAGATTGGAAGAACATATCGAGATATTATGTGAAAACCAGGACTCCAATTCAAATAGCGAGTCATGCTCAGAAATTCTACAACCGAAAAGATGCCGTAAAAAATGGCAAGTCAAAACGGAAGAGCATTCATGACATCACCGAGCCTTGAACAAGTAGTAATCTTAGATTTTGTTTCTTTCCCATTTTTAGGAAATTTTTTTTGCATAAAAGAAATTTATTTTTTCCCTGTGCATGGTACTATTTATTTTTGTATTCTTTTTTGTGCTTAAGGAACTCTTGCGTATGGCATAGTTTTGATGATTCTTATATGCATGTCCATGTTATCCCAGATTTTATAGAATATTAAAAGGTGCAGCGTGCAATATTTCATGTACATTGGCTCTTATATTCAACCTATTTGACTACTTGGGCTTGATGAACCATCATATGAATGAAGGATTACAAATTGATATACGTATATACGTCTCATAGACAATGTGTTTGTGAAGCAAATTATTACACTGGTTATATCCACTTGAATCATTACTGGTTTTTCTTATTAACTGTTTTAAAGATAACTTATATGTGTGTCTCTCTGTGTTGTCTTTTTAATATAATATAAGATGAGTTCACTTAACACTCTTTCTCGAGCATTCATGTCATGAAAAGATCTTCGGTTGAACTTACATGAAAAGGCGAAGAAAGAGATAAAAAGATGTATTCAAAACTTTTTAATTTTTTTAACATGTTTTTTTGCTTGAGTGTGCTTAAATTTGTATCAATGAAACTTGAACACAGAACATCTTGAAATCTTATACTCTTGTATCATCTTAGTCCCCTTCATTGTACCACAGTCCAGATTTGTGATGAAAGTTGATGTATAAACTCTAATAGTCTAACAATGTAGCCAGAATAAACTTCAAGTTCGTACCAATTAAAACCTACTGTGAACAGCGCAAAGAAATTTTTGAGCAATTGGTAGGTCATGTGACTTGTGACATGTATATTATAAATTTCAAGACATATCATAACTAATACACTCAAAAGAACTCATTTTAGAAGAAGGTGGGAAGGATCAATTTCAGGTTCGAGAGGCAAAAAGATGTTACTATATTCTAATTTCCATCCAATTCATAAGCGAGAAAATATCACACAAGTGCACAGATCATAAACGAAGAAGGATTCCTCCCCCTTCGTTATATCTGTGGATATCCACATCTGCATGTGCATTTAATGCAAAAACAAATATAACTTTTGTAGATCCACACATTTAATGCGAAAACAAATATAACTTTTGTAGATCCACGCGGATATAGATACGTATGGAGATTTTTAAAGCAGTGTGGATACGAATACAAGTACAATTCATAAATACGGATATATATATATATATAGCATATTTTATAATAATATAAATATATAGGGCTTTTAGCGTACATCTCCTTGTATTTGTTTTATATTACATATATCTCCCTGTCTTATGTGAATTTACGTGCATATGCTCATGTTTGCGGCTTATTTTGTGGAATTATCCAGATGTTAATAGAACATAAATGAAGACAATATTTAATAAAACATGTTATGCAATTCAGCTATTTCCTTCCAATTAATAGCAACAAAACAAGGCCTACCAAGTGAGCTTTAGCTACCTCACATCCATCCTTGTAGTTGGTTATATTCAAATCCCTCTGTTTGCAATGAAAGAAGATCTAAGTTTCAGCCATAAAAGATTAGGAGATGAGTTTGAAAAATTAATGGATTACGGTCAATGATGCCGTATGAATCCGGTAGGACTTAAAATTACGCATATCAATGAGATTCATGAGTGAGAAATACTAAACAGTTGTACAGATCATAAACAGAAAATATCTTTGGGAAGGAAAGTCTGCCTCAGGGTATGATCCTTAAATAGATTTTGTTCTGCTTTGAGAGATGGTCTAGGCTTAAGATCAATTTCCATAAGAGCTCTTTGGTGTTATTGAGAAAGATTTATGTTTTCAGTTTCCTAATTTCGTTGGTGTTTAACTATTCGGTTCAGTGGCTTCCTGTCACTTATCTTGGTCTACCTCTTACAGTCGGCAGTTTTAAGAAGATTCATTGGCAGCCTCTCATTGACAGGGTTCAAAAGAAACTTGCGGAGTGGAAAGAGAAATTGCTTTCTCTTGAAGAGAGGATCACCATGATCAATTATGTTTTATTCGCAGTTCCCACCTAATTTCTTTTCTTTTTCCCACTTTCTAAATAGGTGAAAAAAGAGTTTGATTCCTTGAGAAGAAAGATCCTTTGAAGTGGGAATGGCATTGGTGGGAAAGGCTTTTACTTTGTAAATTGGAAGAGGGTTTGCATGTATGAAGAATTTGGAGGTTTGGGTGTCATCAACCTTCGAAACTTCAATACTGCCTTGCTTTGCAAGTGGTGATGATAATTGTTTGATGACCCGGCTACAAGTGGGCTTCGCTCATCTCACACGGTTATCATCATGTCAATGGATGGTTGTTTGACAGATGCGTTAATGGGGATTCTTATTCTCCTTTTTGGAAAAGACTGAGGGTCGTCAAGGAATTTTTTTTGTTGGGAGTTGAGATGGAAGTGATCAGCGGAAGAGGAACCCAAATCTGGATGGATAGATGGTGAACGAACGTTCCATTATGCATGCTTTTTCCTGATCTTTTTTCTCTGTCTCTTTATCCTGCTGGGCCGGTTCCTTCTTATTGGTTAAAATTTGGTTGGAATATCAAGGTGCTAATTTTGAACCAGTTGGAGCTTTCTGCCAAATTGGTGGAACTTTTGCTGTTCCTCTTGGATTAGTTACCGATGGATTTGGGGGTCAGGGATCGACCCATTTGGGCCTGAGATTCCAGAGGAAATTTTGCAATTATGAGTGTTTATTGCAGAATTAATGACGATGGGCTCCGATGCCCATTTGCTTTGATCATCTGGGGTATTCTAACGCCTTTTAAAATTATGGTTTTCCTCTAGTTTGTCACCAATGGTGCTATTCTTACTTGGGATAAGTTCAAGAAAAGGGGTTGGTAGGGACCTGAGATTTGTGCTCTGTATTCGGCAAATGACGAATCTATTCATATCTTTTTCTTACATACCCTTTCAATTGTTATGTTTGGGATTGTTTGGCTTTTAAGTTGAATTTTAACATCCCGCACTGTCTTTCTTATATTAATGTTTTTTTGGTTCTCTTGGAGAAATGATGCTTTTGATAAATGGGACAGGGCTCTTTGGGATTTATCGATTGCGGTCGTTTTCTGCGGTTTATGGAGGGAGCGTAACAATAGAATTTTTAACAAGTTTGCTGAATCTCCCAACCAAGTTCTGCATCTTTGTTTTGTTTTTTTCTTACTCGAGTTGTCTCATTTCAGGTAGGACAAGGGAGATGGTGACGAGAACGTTGGATTAGTTTTCGTTGGGTGAGGCTTCCGATGACTTCTCGAAGGGCACTACTGGTGGGAGACATGATTCTAACTCAGATTACTTATGATTAGAGTTACTGGGGGACCACGATTTTGCCATTTATGGTCCTCTTTTGATGTTTGATGCAGTTGTGTTCTGTATCGCATGGATGTTTTTGTTGTTGCACCTGTGTGTACAGTTGTATTTTGTTATTCTGAACAATCCTTATTTCCTTTGGCGTTGTTCTTTTAGTTATTGTCATTAAAAGCTTTTTAACGAAGCACGGGGAACCTTTCGATTCACCATTTATCACTAAAAAAAATAAGATTTCATTGGATCGTCCCCTGAAGAACCTCTGTTCTTCGCTGCCAAAAGCAAGCATTAGAGAATCCTAAATGTGCAAGCTAGACTATTTTGAGCACATATCTCTGCCAGCATTTCTAGAAAACATGTGTAGGAGATTGAGACACTGAAGAAGCTGATACAGAGCAGTAGATCCATATTAGTCGACTAGTCCCAAATATTAGTCGACTAGAGTTCATTAGTCGACTAATCAAATTTCAGTAGTCGACTAGTTTTGTGCAACAGAGAGTTGAAAAATTCTCTAGACTTCTCACTAGTCGACTAGTCCGTAGCACTAGTCGACTAGAACTGTCATCGACTGTTTTTCAGGTTCTATTTAGGATTTTATTTTTGGGTCTAATTGGATTCTAAATTATTTTTATTTTAGTTTATTAGTTTGATTAGACTATTACTTTTAAAGTCTATTTAAAGGCCATTGTATTCTTTTTTTTGTTCACAATATTTGATAAATTCAACTTAGTTTTTCTCTCTTATTGCTCGTGGATTCGAGTTGTTTATCTTTGCTCGTGGATTCAACTTGTTTTTGCTAGTGAATTCGAGTATTATCCTACCTGAAAGTTTTTTAGGGTTCGTTGGCGCTAGAACGAGATCTAACCAACATTTTCGCTTCTTTACTTGCATCAAGTGGTATCAGAGCTTCGATAATTTTTCGACGATGGCAGTAGACGACGACGAATCACAAAATCTTTCCACAAGGGTGAATATTGTTGAAGGGAGCTTAACGCTCTTGAATCAATCAAGTATGGTCCAAATAATCAAGAGATTGTCTCTCAAGATCGATAATCAAAGTGTAGTCGATGGTAAATATCGAAGCGGATGATATTATTCATTAGGTAATCTTCATCCACAATCTCCATCACATCAACCACCACTACATCGACCTCTACAACACCAACCTCCACCACATCAACCACCACTAAATCAACCTCCACCATATCAATCACCACCACATCAACTGCCACCAAGGCGTCCTCTATGGAATTTCAAATATTAAGATCTTTCTAAAAAAAAAGAATTGAACAAACATTTTTTTTATCAAGAAGACGACTTCGAAGATAACTATGGAGATGAAGGGATGGCTTATGGGTGACGCCAAAGATGATGTCCAATTCTAATCCCAACAGGAGAGGAGGATTTTCTTTTCCTAATCCAGATAGAAGAAGAGATTACTCAAGTTCTAATGAATATAGGATGAAGATCGAGATTCCTTCCTTTAGTGGGAATCTTGATATCAAATCCTTTTTGGACTGGGTCTATGAAGTGAAAAAGTTTTTTGACATGGTTTACGTCCCCAAGGAAAAGCATGTCAAGTTCGTGGCCTACAAGCTCAAGTAAGGAGCAGCCGCATAATGGGACCAATTACAAATCACGAGAAGATGTCAAGGAAAGCCCACCTGATGACATGGAGAAATATGAAGCAACTTTTTCAAGGTAGATTTCTTTCACCCGACTATCAACAAATCCTTTACAATCAATTTGAACATTGCAAACATGGTATAAGAACTATTGCGGCATGCACGGAGAAGTTCTATCAGCTCTCATCATGATGAGATCTATCCATGACGGAAGAGCAATAAGCAGCAAAAAATACATCAGCGATTTAAAGTATCTTTTCCAAGAACGTGTGATTCTTCATGATGTGTTCTCCGTTGATGAAGCCCACAACAAGGCCATGAAGATTTAGAGGTTGCAAAGCAGAGCTTTACCTTTCAAGAGTGTAGCAGAGAAGACATCCAACAATACAAGAACTCAGCAGAGTTTCACATTGAGGTATCGACCTCCAACCCAGAAGTCGACCAGCGCCCCTACAGCAAACCCAATGACAATGGAAACCCCTACTACAAAGGGCGAGAAGTATCCATAGCCAAGTCAAGTGTTGACAAGTGTTACAGGTATGGTGAACTTGGACACAAGTCCAATGAATGTTCAAAGAGGAGGCAAGTCAACATAGTAGACTATGAAGATGAAGATGAGGTGAAAATTGAGACTGAGCTGAAGACTCCGACTTTGCCAAAGAGCATGGAGAGACAGTCATCTGCGTGGTGCAACGGTTGTTGTGCAACCAAAATGCCTCGACACCACACGACATCAAATCTTCTACTTAAGGTGTTCGATCAAAAATAAGGTGTGCAACCTCATCATCGACAACGGAAGTTGCGAGAACATCGTTTCTAGTGCATTGGTGGACTACTTAAAGCTAGAGACTTAGCCACACCCTCACCGTTACACTAGTGGGTGGATCAAAAGAGGCCCCTCCATCAAGATAATGGATCTTTGTTATGTCCCTATTTCAATTGGCAAGTTTTATAAAAATTTTGTTGCATGTGCTATTGTTGATATGGATAAGTGTTATATTCTTTTAGGAAAACCACAGCACACCATGTTGATGCGACCCATAGAGGCAAGAGGAATATATATGTTCACTTGGAAGGTTGAAAGATTTATCATGAAATCAATTCCACCAACTCCAAAGCCTACAAAAGAAGAGGCGCCAAAATTCATAACCACATGCAATCAAGTCGAGTTCTTTGAGGAATCGAAAGAAACAAAAGAAAGCTTTGCTCTAGTGGTCAAGGAAGAGGTTGTTTCCTCCACTGAAATTTTCGAGGAGATAAAGTTGGAGCATGTTGGAGAGCCTAAACCACTTTGGCAATATAATGCAACTATTCTCTATGATTTTGAAGATTCTTTCATGCAAAAAGAGTGCTCGGGTGTAAGCTTTTAATTTTTTAAGTTCATATCACCTACTGTTGGTACATAGGCGCGACGAAAGTATAATCCATCATTGAGCTACTGCTATAAGGAGATGTACGGCTTCTCTAGGTACAAGTGGAAAGAATTCATAATTTTTAAGGTGATAACCTTTATTCCGTGACACACGACTATAAGTGTTCTACACGGTGTGTCAAGTTCTATCATCGATTGTATTTTGAAAGTTTTTTGAGGTAGATCAAGATTTTGAGATCACACTTTTTCTCAGTCAGAGTTTGCTAAGGATGACATCATTCATAGTCCGATTGGAACTCGAGGACGAGTTCTTTTTAAAGAGGAGGGACTGATGTAGGAGAGCAGGGCAACAAATAACAAGATTTACATTAGTCGACTATAAGATAACAACTCGAGTCCACGAGCAATTTAAGAGAAAAAACTCAATTAAGTTTATCAAAATATTGTGTAAAAAAGAAAGAATACAATGGCTTTTAAATAGGCTTTAAAAGTAGTAGTTTAATCTAACTAGGAAACTAAAATAAAAACAATTTGGAATCCAATTGGACCCGAAAACAAACTTCTAAACAAAATTGAATTTTTTTGATACAGAGGCCGGTTGAGAGGATATAATCGACTAATGAGAAGCACAGAAAATTATCAACTCTGTTGAACTAGATTAGTCGACTACTGAGATTGGATTAGTCGACTATTAGGAGGGTTAGGCGACTAGTAAGTCGACTACTGGGAGGATTAGTCGACTAGTCTTGATGATTAGTCGACTACTGCAAATCTTGTTGTTGTTGCTTTGGCTTCCTGCATCAATTCCTCTCTTCAAAAGAACTCGTTTTCGAGTTTCAATCTGGATTAGCTGCTCGGTAGGGACTCTTTCGGCTGAGATTCTCTCTCATCAAATACACCATCCTCAAAAAGCTTCTTGTCTCTTCTCGTCAGCTTCTGTTTTGTTCTTATTAGATTTCTCCATAAAATCTACTTCCTTTTGTGTACAAGAAAATCCTGTTGAACCGTGAACCGTGCTATTGTATGCAAACTTTGCTTGGTGCAAGCTTGATCTCACGCTCTTGGTTTGTCTCCATAGATGCTTCGCAGCAAACTACCTAAGGTGTAGTTGACAACTTTCGTTTGTCCAACAGTATGGAAATGTGACGTGCTACTATACTTCAATGATGTATGAAATCTCCGCCAAGAGATAGTTCAAAGAGTAGTTAAGAACTTACTATCTCGATATGAAATAATATAACTCGGCGCACCATGCAATCTCTCAATCTCTTGAAAGAATAACTTGATCATCCACATATATAATCCCTCCGGAGTCATGAAAGCTATCTTCTATTCGTCTCTCGGCCTAATGCGAATTTGATTGTGTCCACTCCTGATGTCAATTTTTGGAAACATGCATGAGCCTCCCAATCTATCCAACATATTATCAAACTGTGGTATGAGAAATTGGCAGCGGATGGTGATCTTGATGACTGCCTGGTTATCCATACATATGCGCCAACTTTCATCCTTCTTTAGTGTTAAAAGAGTCGGTACGGCACATGGACCCATACTTTCCTTAATGTGCCCTGTGTATTAACTCTTCAATCTTCTCCTTCAGAACTTCACTCTCCTTGAGATTCATCCGGTAGTGTGGAAGATTCGGTAAACTAGCTTTAGGAATAAGATCTATATGATGTTGTATACCTTTTATAGGTGGTAATTTTTTCGGTAGCTCGTTGTGAACAACCCTTTTGGACTCTTCCGATAATGGTTCCACCTTCTCTGAAACTTCAGTAGATGAAATAACTTCTTTGACCACTAAAGCATATTTCTACTTTGTTACTTTTGGGAATTGATCTCATGACAATTCTTCTGCCCTTCCAATTGAACATATGGATGTTCTCTTTGCTTTAGTGGATAGCATTAACACCATGATGTCATGATCTCCCCAAAAGAATATGACATGCGTCTATGTCAACCACATCACAAGCAACAATATCTTGATAATATTTGCTAATTGAAATAGAAATATGACATAAATCTGTTACTTTGATGGATGGGTCTTTCTTGATCCAACCAATGGTGTGAGGATAAGGGTGTGGCTTCTTATCCAGCTTTAGATAGTTCACAAGTGCTCTAGAAACGATATTCTCGCAGCTTTAGTTGTCAATGATGAGGTTGCATACCTTGCTCTTGGCGGAACACCTTGAATAAAAGATTTGATGTCGTTGCATAGTATCGGGGGTCTTTTGGTTGCACTGTAATATCTGAACAACACAAGTTGCAGACTCGTTGATGGTTGTAAGGGTGTACAGTAGTGATGGTTGTAAAGGTTGTAAGATTTGATGTCGCTGCGTAGACCAGGTAGAGAGGTTTGATGTCTATTTATAGGCTTTACAAAATCTAGTTCTCAAAATATAACCGATGTACTAAATTTCAAAAGAAAATACTAAAATAAAAATAAAATAAAGCAAATATACTTGAATCAAAAGAATGCAACACACCGTCTACTGTGGACTTGCTCAAACGGCATGATGCCCTCATCACCGAAGGAGGACCGTTTTAGTTCGTTTGAGGCCCCAGGGATGATCGTCTGAGTTTCTTTTAGGTCCTAAGGGAGGATCATTTGAGTTTGTTTGTGTTCCCAAGGAAGTATCATTTCAGTTCATTTCAGATTTCAAAATCGTCTTAAGGCTGTTTGGATTGGTTTTTCTTCAGTTCCACATCAATAATTCAACATATACATCAACAATTAGTGTCTCGATACGAGCAACTCAGCTCTTCAGCATCAACATTAGTTTTTTACTAGCTTAAGCATTTTTTTATTTTTTGTCAGACAAACTCTCGATATCACACCATCGTGAGTTTGAGGAGGGATGCTACATATAATACTAATTAGTTAATTTGTAAAATTACTCACTTATCATGTCCTAATAGTATTAGGAATCTTAGAGTCTTGGTAATATTATGTTATAGTTTGATTAAGATTATGTCTCATATAGGTCTATATAACAAGGGGATTGCTCAGGACTCTATTAATTATATTTTGCAACTCTTCTCAATATCAATAAAGAAGTAGTAGTTAATAGTTTAACATTCTCTATTGTTGACCCTTTTTGATGGGAATAATACTTAAGATGGCAAGGATCATGAGATCAGCGACCGCCAGTGTTGTAAAACGTCAAATATGTAGTGTGGCTGCATATTCATATGCAGCAAACGACCAAGAATGTATGTTGTTGCTGCACATTAGGTTATGTGACTCCATACATGGCATTGTGCAGTCTGTAGCACAGTTTTGACAGGTTTTGTCACATGAAATTGGACCTGTTTAAGTTACATAATTGGCCATTGTGTTATTAGGTGACAACCTATTATTGGCTATTATTTTATTATAATGCAATTTGGCTGAAAATATTGACTTATTGACATTTTTATTGGTTATCGCCCTCGACTTAATTAGGTATCTGGATGCTTTTTAGGACATATTAAAGTTCATTCTCTAGATGCACTACTTTTCAAACCGTAATCCCTTTGTTATCATTTAAATTTGAGTGCCGAGTTCTTGAGCAAGATATAACGTGAACGAGACACCCAGAAACATGTGGCGGGTGTTAAACTGCACAATTGGCAAGCGCTAACATTTTGTTCTATGGTACTAAGTTTATATTCAAGCTAGAAATATTTCACATTTACCTGTTAATGTTTGGTTGCTGACCTGTGATTCTGTTCTTCAGCAAGGGCCCGAATTCAGGCCACCAATATCAGAGGTTGTTCAAGACCTCACTCGAATGGTAGAGGATGCCAAGAGGGAGCTAGCAGAAGCTTCCATCAGGTCTCAACGGAAAAGAGAAGAAAGAGAATTTGATTAATGATCCCAATTTGGTGAGGTTGCGGCAGAATTGTTGGGCATTTTCCTATTGCCTGCCTGCATTTGCTAACAGCTCAAATGTTGGGATGAAGAGCTTTGCTCAGGGTGCTACTGATTGTGGAGTCAACTGCAGTACAGTTGCATGACGGCTGATGATGCTGTCTGCCCAATTCTGTGTAAGCTTACAAAATGAGAAAGCTCATTTATTTAGTTGTATTTAATAATAATTAATTCATCCCTTCATTTGAGTCACGGTCCTGTCGGCTTAATTATATCTTCGGCCCTGAAACTTTAAGTTGCAGCCTGGGTGGTTATTGTTCTTGTGGCCAGGGTCATTCAAAATTGTATGGGTTCAAAGTCTTGATTGTTCAAAAGAAGGGGAATGGATCAGATGAAAATTGTCTGGTTTGTTCTGTGTATCAAGGGCTTGATTATTAAGAAAGAAGGTAACGGGGGCATTTGAAATTGCACGGTTCCTTCTATACATCCATATGGTATTAACAAGGGCATAATGCATAATATAGCTTCTCTGTTGATTTTGGTCCGGTGTTTGAACTTTGAGTCCAGGGCTGTTCAGTTTATCGGCTATGTTGCTGTGTATTGTTAAAATTTGTGGCTCTGTTGCCTCTGATGTTGTCCTGGTTTCGTTTAGTCATGCGGTTTCAGGAGCTCATATGCCATTGCTGTAGTTAATTTGTGTTGGCACTACAAGGGAGCTCCGTTTGGCAATTTTTTCTCCTTTCTTGCTGCTCAG
>JAVRMC010024121.1:35926-48527 GCA_032274545.1 Agave americana | reverse complement strand
CTCTAATAAAAAAAAAAAAAAAGAAAAAGAAAAAGAAAAAGAACAAGGCCACTCGCAGATCTGCCTTCGGTGAGCAACATCGTCAGATCTGATCTGCTTCCATTTGTTTTCTTTCCCCTTCTCGTTCTTCAATTTGCTTCTAATTTCTTCCTCGACAGTGTTAGGTTTCTGTTGATGTTCTTTCCCCTGATCTTTGTTGATCGTGAAAAAGTTATTGAATTCTGTCGTCGTTAGATCTTCAGAAGATCTCAAGATGGCCGGGGCTGCGGGTGGTTTCGTCACCCGCGCATTGGACACGATGTTTAAAGAGTGTGCCGCTGGGAAAAAGTACGCGGCCCTTCAGCAGGCCATCCAGTCTTGTTTAGGTCAGTAACAAATCTAATTTTATTTTCGTTTCCTCTTAATTTTGTTATGAAACATTGTATGATTATTTGTTATGAAACATCGTTGGCATTGATTTAATGTGGTCAAAATTGATTCCCGTTGCGTTAGTTGCTTGAATGATTATGCTAGTTGTAGCTAAAATTTCCTTTGTCAGGGGTTTTCTTTTTGTGAATTTTCGATGGTGATGGATGTCCAATTTGTTTTTGTTGCCTTTACTCTTTTTCCAGTGAAGTGGATTGTCAAATTGCTGCCTTCTCTTGGAAACGTACACCCTTTATAATTGGGAAGAAGGGAAAAACACGCATCTTGTGATCCTTATTTCTAAAATAATTTGCATGCGTGAGTTCTTATTACAATGTAAACGTAGTGGGATTGGGTGCATGTAGAGTGTAGTTATTAGGTGAGAGATCACTGCATTGATTGAAACGTTGCTTCTATCAGCGACTCAGTTTTATTTTACTACCCTTCTGGATGTTGAATTGGTATTTCCCTATTAAAAAGATGGTCTCAGCATTCAATCCTTATCCCAGAGCAATTCGAGTGGTGTTGACACTCTTTCCAGCTGGATGAAACTAATTGACCCAGAGAACAGAGAATAGGCTTGTATTCGAGTATGAACATGAAACCAAACAATCGGACAGGATGATGACTATATACCGAGCAAGGAAAATACTTTTAGAATCAAGTAACATGTTCAAATGGCATACTCATTTAGCTAGGGGAGAAGGAAAACCTTCATTCACATACCCATGTAGCAGCATTTACTAATTTCTATTGATCAAGAGAATAATATGCAACTTGTAGGGAAAAGATCTGAGTAGCCTAGAAAGATAGGGCCAATCATTGTTGTATTACCCAGTAATTGTGACTAGGGAGGAGGGTGAAATTGCGGCAGTCATTACGTGTTTTCCAGGGTTGGAGTTTCCGACTGCTTTCTGCTTGGTTAGGATCATACAAAGAGGGGCTCTGATATATTGTGCACATCCAAAGAGAATAGAAAATAAACCATTGTTTTTTTCCCCTTCTTCTAGTTACCAAACATTCCTTTGGACAAACTTAAGCTTGACAAAAAAACCAGATGAAAGGTCTCTCCTCATAAACCTGTTCCAGGTTCCAACTTGGAAAGGGATTTGAATCAGATTAAACATATTACTTGATTTTCTCTGCACAAACAGAAGAATCCATGCCCCCAATATTACCTTTTTAATAAGTTTTTTATTTTTTCTATTCGCTACTATTGTCAAATAAATTAGAATAGTTTCAAGACCTATGGGATCGGATGTTGGGATCTGTTGTGGGGATATCTGGATAATATGAGTTATCATGTTGCCCCACTGGCATAGTGTTAGGTTATTAGATGTGATATCTTCTCATGATATCGTGGATAACCTCCCTAGTTATCTTGATCTTAAAAATGAGATCTTAGATTCATTCAAATTTTCTAAAGATAAACTCTAAGTGCTTGAACTAATTAATTTATCCTTGCTATCATATTTTCTTGAAATTGATCCAGATCAAGCCTGATGCTGCACAATTTTATGTCTTTTGATAGCTTAATTAAGGTCAGTTGAACTCGAGTCAGCTGTTGAAAATACCCTCAACAGGTAATCAAAACTTTTTAGGAAATCAAGTTAGAATATTTGGATCCGACTTTGATTCCCATATTAATTTTTTAGTTTTCCTATTTTCTTTTTAGATTTATCATGAAGGCTTAAGCAAACTGAGCCCAAGACTGCCCAGTGTATTATGCATGGACAAGTTTAACTATGCTGATTCAAGGATTCAGGCTCTAGGCCATCTGGGCGAGTATAAGCAAGCTCATATGCTGCTTGATTAGTTAAGGAAAAAAGATTGAAACTGCTTAGTCAAATTCAATTCAAATTGGCCATAAGAATGAAAGAATTAAGGTTCAAGGTTAACAAGTTCAAGCTGAAGCTGAAATTGCCCAGAACATGCTTAGTCAAACTCAATTCAAGCTGAACTAACTAAGCTTATTTAAGCTTGAGGCGCTTTGGCTTAGTATAAGAAAGCTTACCTCATGCTACTTAATTAGTTAAGAAAACAAAATTGAACATGCTTAGTCCAACTCAATTTAAGCTGAAGCTGAAATTGTTCAGAAGAATGAACAAATCAAGGTTAAACAAGTTAACTTGATATTGGTTATACTTACACTCCCTCGCTGATGATACTGCATCTGAGCTCGGCTTATATCCCAATAAAAACGTATTGTCAGTTTCCTGGTATATGTATTTGCACTTTTTTCAAAGGTTTCATTGCATAGAAAACATTTTTAGTATGAGAGATTGAGACTATCCAATCATTTACTCAATTAATCCTTAATGGTCTTTTGCTCCAAATTACTAAGTACCTACGTTATTTTGGGACATGATACAAGCGGTAACTAGTGCTGTGCTTTTTATGGTTTTAAAGATGGCTTTTTCACTTTATTTTGCAGAGAATATGAAGGACCAAGGGCCCAATTCTGGTGAAAAGAATCACGTGGCATCAACATCAGCTGATGAAAGGTAGTTTCATAAATTTCTACTACTGTATTTTAACTAATACGATTTTGAGCTATGGCATCTACGTTATAATAAGCTGACCTAATATTCTGAGTTTTATATGTCCTCAATCATGGTTAAATCGGTTAACTAATTATTTAATGTATAATCACTTGGGAAACATATTAATGTTCATGAGAAGCTCCCCCCCTTCCCTCGCACGTATGTTTGTCTGTTCTCCTCTCTCCCCTATGCACATATGTTTGTCTGTTCTCCTACATATAGCTCTGCCACTTAGTTTAATTGGAACAGTATAATGTAGTTGATTACTCTAATTTACTTTCACAAACCAGCAGAGTTGATGGAAAAGAAGCAGCAAAAGAGGAAACTGGCCCAGCTGATGTAGAGTCTGTTTCAGATGCTGGGGAGGATGTGGTTCCCACTACCAAGCCTGTGGAGAGTAGCAGACCTATTACAGCAGTTTTAGCAGCAGCTGGACAAACTTTAGAAGACAACCAAGCCGAAGTGGTGCTACAACCCCTCAGACTTGCATTCGAATCAAAGAACATAAAACTCGTGGAGCCTGCATTAGATTGTCTTCATGTAAGTGATTTTTTTTTTTGATCTAATAGATCATATACTATTCACTCTTTTAATTTATATTTTTCTATTTGTGTCAAAAATTGCACTTAGAGAAGTAAGACAAATCTATTGACTACCTTGGTGTTGCATAAACTGACCGTCTTGGTGCGTATATGTATTGCTATGAATATTCCCATGTCCCTTGTTTCATACTTTTGGCAATGAAGAGAGGAGTTAGCTGTACAAAGGGAAATGGAACAGGTATGCTAAGAAAGTCGGCCGATGAATAAGTAATAAAATTGCTTCAAGGTTTTATAAATTTTCTGGAACAAACTATTCATGTTGTATAGAATCTAATGAAAGACCATAAATTATACAGCTATTAGTAAATTTTTAATGCACACTCTTGGGCCACATGTGGAAGCTCGATCTTTGTCCTATAAGTTTTTGGCAGACAATATATGCCTCTAAGGTATAGCTACAAATGGTGGGTAGGACGAGGGTTAACAAATGTCTCAAAGAGATATTGGGTTTCACCAGGTATTGCTTATAACAGAATTTTCAGTGTAAGAAGAGTCTTAGGTATAAGAGGTTTAAAATAAAGTCATTAATATCAGGTTTTTGTCTGCCTTTAATCAATTTCTCAAAGAAAAATCTTAAACAATAAGGATTTTGAAATTTCATGAGAATTCTATCTCTTATTCTTTCTTTAAATTTACTCTTTGTTGTAACCTGTATTTTACAAGAATGTAATATTTGGGGAATTTCATAGCTAACTGCAACTTGTGCTAGGGTTGTTTTCATGGAAGAAAGGTAGTTAGTGAATGTTGCTTGCTGAGCTTCTATTTGTAGTGGGAGAAGCGTGAAGTTCAAGTCGCAGAGGAGCAAATATTAAGGGAGATAAGATGGAGATGTATAAAAGATGAATGCAACTTCTATTGAAGTATAGAGATTAATAATAAACTTAAAAAAGCAGAATAAGCTTCAAAATAGACTCAATTGATCCATGCCCCAATAAGAAAAGGATGAACTGATGAAGCGTTGTTAGACTTGTGCTATAACGGGAATAAAGAGAGAACATGCCCATATGTTATTTTCAGATCACCCTCATTGGAGTGGCCCATCAGTGAAATGAATTTCGCTATTTCTATTTCCAGTTGCATAACGATACATTTGAACTATATTCTGTTTCATGAGGATCTCCTTCATATTTATGGGTTCTGAATGGGCTCTTTCTCTAATTAGTTGCTAGAATTCTACTATATTCATCTGCCTTACTATACCCACCAGCTGCTCCAAAATCAAGTTTCAAGAAGTCAACAAAGCTCCGTTTTGCTATCATTTTCCTTAATAAAAAGTTACTACAATCTCTTTATCTTTTAAGAACAAAACTTGCTGTCTGGCATACTTATTGCTTTAACACCAGCACTGATATTCTGATTCATATTTATCAACGCCAGAAACTCATTGCATATGACCATTTAGAAGGTGATCCTGGTCTAGAAGGTGGTAAAAGTGATCCATTGTTCACGGACATTCTTAACATGATCTGTGGTTGTGTTGATAATACTTCCTCTGACAGGTTTGTGTTCATTTTATTTGGAGATATTTCTTGCTTGAGGCCCGTAATAAGATTTTTGCAAAAAATGTGGGTCTTGCAGTACTATTCTACAGGTGTTGAAAGTGCTGCTTACCGCTGTGGCTTCTACAAGGTTTAGAGGTATGTTGTTAAGAGTTTTCATTTTTCCTCTCTAAGATCGATACCCAGAATTATAATGGTGATCATTTGTGTAAATCATCAGCTATTAGTTTGAAATTCTATAATGGCATTTTTCTAGTTAACCTTATCAACTGCCTATTATTCTTTAAGTACAGATAACTTTTCTCTGTTTTTGTATCTATTTGCCTAGGATGTAAATAACATGATTGTTTGGTTGTTTTCTTTGTGTATTCTACAGCTACTTAATACCTTTTTGGATGTAGACCTGAATGCTCTGATCTTAATTGAGCTTATTCTAGTTAAAAGCTTCACCCATCTCATCTTACACGTACTAACGTTCATGAAGTTTGCTTCCATTTAGTATCATACATGATGAATTCTTATACTTCGAAATGCACTCATTAGCTCTAGCAATAGGTATCCGCAAACTCTTAAGCATAACTGTTGCAACCATGGTTGAAACATATTGTGTTGAGAATGGCATTAGCTGTGCCTGTCCTGTTCGTAAATTCCTCAAGCTTAAAGGTTTTCAAAGTCTGTGCAAAATTAGATAACTATTAAAGAGGTGTATAGGGAAAAAGAAAAAAAATAAAATCTCATTTCCTGCAGGTACTTGATGAGGTACTGGCTCCAATCATGTGAGCTTTTGCATTATGTATTAGTATTATATCCTATAATTACCTTTCACATAAACTTCATGTTGGTTCTAAATGGATTTGTTTCTTAAGATTGCTTAAATATAAATTTGCCAAGTGATAGAGATTTATAAAATGCATTCTTCTCATAGATTAATTACTATAATATTTGTCCACTTATTTTTAATGTTAGTTCACTGGTTAGCTAGGGATTCATAATGGTTAAATCTCATGTTTATAATAAAATGTTTTAAACTTAGCTGACAGTCAGTTTTCACTGCCAAATTGATATGCCATAAATAAATGCTTTACAATATTGTCTTAGAATCTTATACTTCTTGTTGTTGCTGTTGTTATTATTAGTTTTAATGATCTAGTACAAAAGCAGATAGTACCTTGGACATTTTACCTACTTGCTGTAGTAGTGTGCCTGATCAAAAGACCTTTATCACACCATATCTATTGGCAATACTTTCACAGACTCAAGACTGCACCTGTGAACGCATGCTACACATGCACCTGGGGGAAGGAGATCTACCCTCAAAATCTATTGGTCTTGTCTAGGGTACATTGTAGGCTATATGGATTTAGGATCTAAACTGTTGGTTGAGATTGACAACCAGAATGCTTACGAACAAACGTAATATATTGTTAAGTTTCTTAATTGTGTTAATGATTAGAAAAAAGTCATTTATCAATAGCAAGTTCCCTGCTGTTTATGAACATCTGAATAGGAAAAAATGTACACTATCAAACTGTGTGGACTCTCAATACATAAAGCCCACATCATACATCTAACTAGTTAAAAAATGTTTTCCAAGACATGACGCATGTAATGGTGCAAATTAAAACATCAGAAACTCAAAATATTTACTAAGAAATTACTATTTGAAAATTTGACAGAAGTTATAATTAATGTAAAAATTTGAAAAAGTAAATGCTATTGAAATTTAAGCAGAACTTTCAAGAAGTTAATAAGATAGAAAATGGTACTCTATTATAAATTAAATTAAGAACTTAATAAACTTTTGATAATAACAGTCTGTTATTCGCTCAAAAAAGAGAGAGATAATAACAGTTGTTACCTTAAGACATGTAAAGTTAATCATTAATTCAAAAATCACATCCTTTTGAAATTAGTGGAACTTCAGCTGCACATTACATAAGGTTCAATTGGAACTTTAAGGATTGGTTTCTAAGCTTCATCAATTATGAATAATCATTCCAGAACGGTCCTACTTAACTTTTTAGCAATTTCAAATCAACTTTTACTTTTTCTTAAGCTGCCAATATGAAAATTCTGATTCTGCAATCTGAAACACCCAAAATTTGCCAAGACTTCCTTATACCAACTATTGCCAGGATTCGAACCTTGTTTACTCAAGGGATTGGGTAGGGTTTGAATTATCTTCTTCTCAAGTGGTGTTTGTTTACTCGAGGGATTGGGTAGGGTTTGAATTATCTTCTTCTCAAGTGGTGTGAGGATGGGAGGAAGAGAGGCAGATACATTCCTTGCCATGCTAGGTGAATGCTATTTCTTGTTATAAAATGTTATTATCTTGACTCCTCCCGAATCTGTAGGAATTTTGGATAGTTGCTTCTTGCTTTCATGAGTTTAAAACTTCACAACCTTTGTCATGTCTCCATACTTGTCAATCTTTAGGCTCAATGTCAAATCCCTCTCTTTCCTGTACTTGCGTACTTGCATTGGGTAAGAATTTGAGTCAACCTCATAAAAGGCTGTTGTCTGTCTGACACTGAAAATTTGATAACTCTCCGCATGTGGCCTCATGTTAGAGCTCCTTTCATGGACTGACCATGTTTTTTCATGGAGATAGTTGGATGATGATTACATGACACAATTTGTGGTCCATGAAGTAATGCAAAATGCGGACATTGTCGCAGATGCAACCCCCTCTTCCACACAAAAAAAGAGAGAAAGGAAAATACAGAGAAGGGGAAAAAAATAGAGAAGATACCATCTCTCTCTCTCTCTCACACACACACACACACACCCCCCCCCAAAGAAAAGGAAAAAGGGAAGAAAAGAGAAAAGAGAGAAAGAAATAAAGAAATGAAAGAAGCCTCCTTCCAATCCACACCATTCCCGTCCCACCCAAGTAGAAGACACTGCCACTTATTGCCTGTAATTTGGTGGCTTGTCCAGTCTGTTAGCTTTCTAGGTTGAAAGGCAACTATCATCAATCGCTGAAGGTGCTGTTTCATTTTTAATGTATAAATATTGCCTGTTCCATTCTGGTAGTTTTTCTCTGTTCTTGTCAGGGCGCCTCTTGTTCGCCTAACTCTTTGTTTTGAATTCTTTGAGCTCTTGCTGATGCTCAAGAGCATCTTTGTCCCAAACATTACTTTTCAATTAAACCTGATGTCTAATGAGAGGTGCATTTAATCCCTTTCATTGTTGATTTGAGCTTAGCATGATTGGCTTGTAAGTGGAGGTGGGAGAGTCAGAATAAGAGTTTTTAGAGAGATGAGTTGGGAAGAGTTAGAGAGAGTTGGTGGGTTTACTCGTACACTAGCCTTGAGCTGGTGTAGGAGTTAAGCATTTGCTCCCAAAAAGTAGGGAGCAAAGCGCATAACTAAAAATTCCAAATTTGCCCCTGACATGCCATGCCATAATTATCCTCTAACTCTTCGTGAATTTGAGTGTTTGGAAAATTAGGAAGAATTAGAAATTAAGCAAAGTGCTTAATAGGCTTCTAACTCTTGCCTACTCTTGTTTTCAAACAAGGCCTATGTGTCTAGTAATTTTTGTGTGGAGATTTTTTGTGAAATAAATTATGGTTATCCTTCTATTTAAGCTTTTATCCTAAACGTAAACCTTCCATATAAGAAGTCATTCTATTTGATGTGGCATAATTTAGCAGAATCAAACTGCCATTGATTGTATATAATTTACATAAAAATGCTTTTCTTCTGGAGTGAAATCATTCATTCTAATTGCATCTTCATATTTTCTATCTTATAACTAAAGAACGCTTCTTTTTCAACACAGTGCATGGAGAACCACTGTTGGGGGTGATTAGAGTCTGCTACAACATTGCTCTTAACAGGTAGTTGGCACTTTATCTTCTCATAGATCTACAGGTAAGAAATAGCAACTGATACTTCTGTTGTTTGAATTTCATAGCAAGAGTCCTATAAATCAAGCAACCTCTAAGGCAATGTTGACCCAAATGATTAGCATCATATTCAGGCGAATGGAATCTGATCAGGTCGGCTTGTTTAATTATCTCTAAATGATGTTTTTCTCCTTGCAAGTTCTATAATTAATTAATAAACTAAAAGATAGTTACATGAGTCTCATATTAGCAATCTTTACTGGGTATTCAGGTCCCTGTATCTTCTGGTAGTCATGGCAATACAGATATTGCTTCAACTAGCTCTGTGAATTCTGATAATGGAGAAATAACAGTTGCTGATCAAGATGAGAAAGGAACCACTCTAGGAGATGCTTTGTCCATGACCCGAGGAAAGGACATATCTCCCGCATCTCTTGAGGAGCTCCAGCATCTGGCTGGTGGTGCTGACATCAAGGTGCTTCTCTCATCAAGATCGTCCTTGTTTGAGGATCATGGATCACCCACAATAATCTAGTTTCTTTGAACGCGATGTTTAAAAATTTGATATTTATTTCAGGGGCTGGAGGCAGTGCTTGACAAGGCTGTCCATCTTGAGGATGGAAAGAAAATATCACGGTATGGGAAGGTGCTAAAGTTCATAATAATCTGTTCATACCACCTATCTACTTTTGCAGTGATTGCACCCAACAAATATAGCAAAATGTTTTCATTTAACATGATAATTTCCCTTTTTTTCTTCTTTCAGGGGAATTGACCTTGAGAGCATGAGTGTTGCGCAACGTGATGCTTTGTTGCTGTTTCGTACCCTCTGCAAGGTCTACTCTGTACTATACTAATTTGTTTCATAGCCTATGTCTACACTCATTTTCTATCTTACAACCTGTTGAAATATGTATTTGTAGATGGGTATGAAGGAAGAGAATGATGAGGTTACTACAAAGACAAGGCTTTTGTCTCTTGAGCTTTTGCAGGTTCATTCTACACCTTTTTTTCGTATTCTCTTGTTCTATTGTTTGCAAATGCAACCTAGTTGTGCAAAAAATGTCTATATTTCTCAAGTTCCCATTACTCTTCTAAGAAAAGTTTTGAATTTTCATATTACCAATAGCCTTGTATCTTTGTATTTTTGAATAATATGGTGGATAACTCCCACCTTTTCCCCTGCTGGGGAGAGAAATTTCCTCAAAATTTCCCTATTTACGCCTTGAATTGACTTTACCTATCACAAGCAGGAGTTCTGCCAACTGTGCACGTTTTTCTGTTCTCTTATCTTTGTATTCATAGTACTTGCATACTCCTTGCTGTTGCCTTGAGAATACATTTTGGCTTATTTGCAGGGCCTATTGGAAGGAGTTAGCCAATCCTTTACCAAGAATTTCCACTTTATTGACTCAGTTAAAGCATACCTTTCGTACGCGTTGTTGCGGGCTTCTGTTTCGTCTTCTCCAATTGTTTTTCAGGTCACTGTTTTGCACATAGATCCATCTGTTTACTTCATAGTTTCTAGGTTTCTGTTTTCATGGAGAGTGGTTTTGCACTCTGAATTTGCTGCTTCATTTTCGACTTATGCTGCATGATGGTGATTTGGTTTCTTTGCTTTTGAATTCCTAAATCTTTCTTTTATTATGTTACAGCATGCTACTGGCATCTTCACAGTTCTTTTACAGAGATTTAGGGAAAGTTTGAAGGTGTGTGAACGTGTCTAATGTGGTCATCAACTCTGCAGCCCTTTGTAGAGTTATGGCTTGATACGTTTTTCTGCTGTGTCTGCAGGGGGAAATTGGTGTCTTTTTTCCAGTGATAATTTTAAGGTCGTTGGATAGCTCTGACACCCCACTTAACCAAAGAACAAATGTTTTGCGGTAATACTTTTTCACTTCCGATATTTGAATGCCTTTCAGTTTATCAGTACACAAGTCACAAGCACTGTTTGAGTTTGGTTCTGCTATTATGCCGTCAATCTTGACAATTCTTGCAATCTCCAATCTTAATGTGATGAATTTTCTCGCAGGATGCTTGAGAAAGTGTCCAAAGATCCACAAATGCTTGTAGACATCTTTGTTAATTATGATTGTGATCTTGAGGCACCAAATTTGTTTGAACGCATGGTAAATCTTGGCTAATAATATCTAGGATTGTGAATTGAGTTTATAGTTTATGTTTATGATATCCTTTACATTTACCTCTATCTATCTGCCAAGAAAGGTCCATGCTCTATCAAGAATAGCTCAAGGAACTCAAAGCACAGATCCCACCCCAACCTCTTCATCTCAAAGTACATCTGTTAAAGGTTCATCTATTCAGGTATTTTCTTTTTAGTTTTCATGGTTGGTGCTTATGCTGTGCACACTGCTTTTTGTCGCCAAATTAAAGTATTGTATTTTTACAGTGCCTGGTTAGTGTGTTGAAGTCTTTAGTCGATTGGGAGAAGCTACGAAGAGACTCTGCAAAACATGGGAGCATTGTCCAGTCTCTTGAAGAGGAGTTTTTGGCTAGGGAAGCCAATGCTGCTGACGAGTCAAAAAGAGAAGACGTGCATCAGTTTGAGAAAGCTAAAGCTCATAAATCTACCATGGAAGCTGCAATCTCGGAGGTATTTTATGATGGTTTGTCCTTCGAATTGCAAAGCAAGCAAATAAAAGACAAACTGATCATTTTGGTTTTCTAGTTCATCTTTGTTGCTCCAGTTTTTACAAAAAATTCAATAAATGGTGAGGCAAATCTGGTTCTTTTCAATTATGCCTCTGCCATGATTATTCCTTATCTTTTCTGCAATGACCAGAGAGCCAACAATCTTGAAATTGCAAGGCCAGCTTGATCTGGTCATGCCACTGTTCAAGCAATGGTTGGCGATAACAGTTTTGTTAGTGATGGGAGTCTTGAGTGTGATCTGCCGTGCTATACCACCTCAGATCATGCATCAACTGTGCGGTTCCCGCTGCAGTCAGAGAAGAGGTGCAACAGTGAGTCACTTGTTGAGTTTGGAGAGGGCGAGAGGGAGAACAGGTCTAGTCTGAGACATTGTCACCTAATTTACTGCGCACCCCCTTGAATCACAATTCAATTCGTGTATCCCAATTTGTGGTGTACTCCTGATCCGGATTGCCAAAACCACCCTAGAATAAAATAAGATCACTAGGACGAATTGATTCAATGAGTTCTTTTGATGTATTTAGTGCTAGAATTTTTAGTTTTTGACACTTAGAGCATAGCTTTGAGCTTTGGCAATTGAACTTTAATAGCTTTGAGCTTTGGCATTTGAACTTTTTTGATAGCTTTGAGCTTTGGCATTTGAACTTGGATTATTTAATGTAATTAGAATTGTAATCATATTTTAATTAAATCGTTTCCTTTCTATTTTTAGAACAAGTATCAAATCAGTGCTTGTTGTATATGTTTTCAAAGATGAAAATTTCTATTGTCATATTCTTTTTCGTTCAGGCTATTATCATAATTCTTAATTTTACATGTCTTCAAGTATATATGTATATCTCTTCTTTGTACACACATACATAATTATCCAAATGATAAGAGAATGCTCCCAAGTATAGCATAGTAAATACCAATCTGATTATGCGTAGCCCATTTGTACTGCATACAATTAAAAGTACCGTACTATGGGACCATACCCATACCATGAACCAAAGTACATCGTGTATCTGGTAACACAGCTCTGAC
>JAVRMC010024063.1:3354-14322 GCA_032274545.1 Agave americana | reverse complement strand
AGAATGCATTTCCAGCAATCAATTGTCGCAGAATAATTTGAAATTCACGAGTTAAACTCGCTTGATCCACTGAACCTAAACTTGTAAGGGCGAAGAAGGATGATAAGAGGCAGGGAGAAAAGATGGGGGATGAGAAATGAGAAGAGAAATATGAATATGCTTGAGTTGATGTTGTAGCCTGTAGACAGGAGAGAGAACAAAAGAGGGGTGAGAGGAGGTTGGGCTTGTCTATGACAATGGTCAGGAACAAATTAGGTCCCCAAACTAGTAGGTCAAGTATGCTGAAATACTTTTGAGATTCTAATAATTTCTCAGCACCAAAGTTCGAGACTTCATTAAATTTACTGGTTCCTCCCGGCTAAATCATTCATTAGTTTTAAGCTCAAGAGTGTTACGACTTGTGTTGCAGGACGAGTATCAAGCGCATGAAAAGATTGGAAATCTGGACTGCGGTCACAGTTACCATGCAGACTGCATAAAGCCATGGCTGTTGATTAAGAACATATGCCCACTCTGCAAGGAACCGGCTCTTGGGGCCCCATAGAGCAAATTACTGAACTCATCAGATGGGAACAATGCTTTTATTTTGTTTCTGATGAATATAAGAATAACAATAAATAGAATTTAACTTGTATTCCTTATATACATTTGGTTTTTTTTTCTTTTTTTTATCATTTCTCTAATTTTGGATTTGCTAAATTCATCGACATAAGTGTGGTCAATTGTTTATGAAGATCTCATAACTAGTTATTTAGAACAATATTTGGTTCTTCTATTTGTAGACAATCTGGGGACATCCTCTCTTCTTGGTAGAGAGGTTTGTAAGAAAGTGATGAATGATGCTGATTACTCTCCAGTTTATTTGGTTTAGATTTAAATTCTTGATCTTGTTAATGTATCACCCACCATTATTGCTATCTACAAGAGACTCTCTTGATTTAGAGAAATCACTTCTCCATCTAAACTGTCTTTGGTTGGTTTTATAGTTTTCCTTGTAACCCTCTAGTTTCTTTATAAGTACTCGAGAAAATTATCAACCATTTAGCTTCAATGCAAATGAAATTTATTAGCCAGAACGGGAAAAAAAAATTGAAATGTTTGCACTCAGTCCTTAAATGGGAACTGAGGATTTATATTTTAAGAAGGAGATCGTGCGAAGGCAGAGGTCTAAGTGCAAATGGTTGAGAGAGGTTGACCCCATAGACTTTTTAATGAAACGTGAGAGAGTTTCTACACCATTATCTATCAAAAATAAATTAAAAATACATTGATAGGAAATGTAACTAAAAACTTGGTGAAACATGTACTATAATTATACTGGTAACCTTTTGCAAAAATCTCAACAGTTTACCAATGTAACAAAAGAATTGAAACAAAATTCAACAAATATGTAAAAATCAAGACACCAGTCAACTTTTTGATTAAAGATATAAGAACACTGTATCCAGAACATTTGTACTCTCTCTCTCACACACATTTATACACAATTCAAGCTTCTCTCAGAGGAATCATTCATGCGATCGCGATCTCTGGCCTCATTGACGACGACCAAGAAGGCCGCCTCTTAAAATGGCGCTCTTCTTCTTCTGCGCATTCACTGGCCTTGTTCTCATAGCTGATCTTCCTGTGATAGTTGTTCGAAGTCCTGTAAGACTTGTGATGGTCCTTCATATCATTTGGTAGCTCAAACCTCGACGACAAGTCCTTCCTTCTTCTCTTGTTGCTGCTCCCATTCTCATTACTAGAGCCTGAGAAGCTGGGGCGATATGAGACACTGCTCTTGTGATTCCGGCCAGCTTTGTCATCTTCTTGAACATCAGAGGATCCCCTTCGCTTGCTTGGCCTCTGTGGTGATGAAGAGTGATCACGGCGGTTCAAGTAAGTTACTTTGTGCTCACGATGGTCCATGTTATTAGCTCTCTCTTTGGACCTCTGCAATTCAAAAGAAAATATGTGTAAAGAAAACATTTTACATATTTATATTTACATATGTTGTCACTCCAATTAACAAGTCTGAACACATTCTATCATAAGTTATGATACACTGCAGATAACACTCTGCTCTTCGAAAACTTCTGCATATGACACCCATCATCTAAAAGATCCTTGATTTACGCAGTTCCAATACAAAATCTATGACATGCCGAAATCATTTATTTCTGCTAAACTGGAGCTACATGATGACCTTTTACGCGAGCGCCATCAGCGAAGATTTCAGTACTACAGAGCAGAATTGTTACCTGCAACTTAACATCAAAACAGAAGTTGCAGAGCACAAACAATGGCCACATCAAATCACAATAACTAGTCTCTCATGCCTTCCATTGATTTTTTTCAAACAATAAACAGAATGATTAACATGACCATGAAGGATTCCAGCAATAAATTTGACAACACTAGCTATTATAAAAGAGAATCATTATAACGCAAGCAACAATTCAAATTCCTGGAGCTGCATTTGTATGCTGAAAGCTAGCAAGCAGAAGCTACCACCACATAGCAACAGCAACAAGCCATCTTGATTAAAGAGGAAAAGGACCATATAACAATGAAATGAAAAAAATAAAAAAGACAAAATACAAGAAACAAGCCCCAGTACAGAATCAAATACAATTTGCTTCTGTTTTATGTTACAATTTGCTAACCAAAATGAAGTGATGTCCTTCATAGTAAAATATACGCAAGCAAATGGATGGATCGTAATGAAGAGACATACAAGCTTCGTCTTCACTGAAGAATCATCAGCACCACCATGGCTATTTTTCACTTCCCTGCAGATCCCACTGCTATCTTGTGGATGCTCCCTGTAAAAAACCAAATAACCAAAATAATTGACAAGGGAAAATGAACAAAGAAGAGAATATATCAACTGAGAGAGATCCCTGTATACCAAACTATCAGCTTAAGAAGGCAAAATACAATCAAATAGTAAGGCTGAATGAAGGGAGGAAAATCAGATAGGATGACTTCAGGTGACCTAAACCACCAAATAGACCTCTAGATGTTCTAGGCTTTGTTTTGCACGAATAGAAAATCATTTCAGAAAGGATAGAAGAAGATGGTAGCTGTTCCAAATTTTGGAAGCTCAAATTCACATACGAAGCTGCATATCCTGCGAGGCAGCAGCTGTAAAAATTAAGTGTAAAATTCAGCATACCTTGGAAGAACAGATGACATCATATGATATTGTGCTGGAAGTTGACCCTGCGGCTGCGTTACTCCAAAAGTACCATCAGAGAATCCTGATGGATATCCTATGTATGAAAAGTTAGCAGCAAAAGGTGCCATGCATCCATCAATCCCCACTGGCATCCCTCCAGTCCACCACCAAGGATAAAAGGTTGAAGGTGCCAAAGGCATGCCTGCGTAGGCTTCAGTTCCAAGATCAACAGCTGAGATTAAGCAAAAACACAAGGACGTAAGTAACAAAGAAAAGAGAGTGTTAGATCGACACAGGTCCATGGACCAATGGTGATGTGTTCACCGCCAGTGGCTAGTAGGAGGGGCCACTAGAGATGAGACAGCTTTAAACTTCCTTTCCCACAAGCCAATTAGAAGGAGAGGTCTGTAGACCAATGGCCAATTAGGATAATATTTACCCAAACAACTACACCAATTACATAGAGCAAAGAATCATCTGAATGCATTATGGTGAGTTCTATAACAATTGGGAGGTTCTGTCCATGCTAGAGAGCTCACTATTATTATATAAAACAAAAACAACATAAGTCCAAAATACTAACCACTTTCAGGAAGGCGTGCAGTTTTCTTCCTTTTCTTCTTGCCTGCACCAAAGAGATTATTTCATTAAAGAAACATTAAAAGAAGAAACACAATCATCAAAAGAAGAATCATAAACATCAAACATCAGTAGCAGATAACCCACCTTTCTCACCAACAAACTTTTCCTTAATCTCTTCAGGCATTGGTGAAGTCTGATGTGACATTATCTCTTGTGGACCAGTTGACGCTGGTGTTGCTTCAGATGCATCAGTGACTTTTGCAGTTTGCTCGTCCAAATAATGTTTTTCATCATCAGTAACAACCTTTAGTTCACTGGCATCTTCAACTTTGCCTGTATCACAGTTCTTCACATCTGAAGAATGATCAATCGGAAGGGGCTTATGTTCATCTCTGGAAGCAGCAGATTGGGCTGGAGAAGAAACTGTGTGTTGTACATGGTGGGCGGGTTCTACATTTGAAAGAAGACACCAAATATAAGTTACCCTTAAAGACATAAATGTTGAAATACTAAAACTAAGAAAATGATGGTATTATACCTTGAACATGCTCCAGGCTCCCCCCAGTCTCTGAACTGCTGGTTCCCGACTCCAGAATATGACTAATGGCATCTCTAAGAGTTTTATTAGGAACAAGGTCATCAGATAGAACATTAATCGCTCCACAAGCACATATTTTCTTGGTTACTATGTAATCTCTGATGCCTGGTATAAAAATGTAACATGAATGATGTTACAATTGCCATGATGAGCTATATGGAAAACATAGGAATGCATGATTATCTTTGACCACTGTTTAACTGCACAAAGAAATCCTCCTAACAAAAACAGAAATAATGGGGAACTTGTGTAATTTCTCATTTGACAAGTGCATAACATAAAGGTAGAAGTAAATTCGTTCACTAAACTCAAATCAATACAAAAAAGAAAAAAAATGCATGAATTCTTCAACAAAACAATTTTTCGGACAATCCACAACAGAAAGGAAAAAAGGGGGAACAAAAGCAAAACACATGGACATAAGTACACAATTCAAAAAAATATAAGTTCTGGACCTTCACCAGATTAGATATGTGTGATTCAACATAAAAATCATAACATGACAAAGTCAAGTCCAAATACCAGGACACTTACATTTATCACAAAAACTCCTGAAACAACACTTGCCAGTTAAAACAGCATCTTTCATTACTTCTTTACATAATGGGCAGCGCAATTCTGGTGGAAGATCAACGACATGTCGAGCAGAAGGTATCCCACCAATTTCCTTCTCAAATGCAGCTCTGCATGGAATTAGAACTTCTTAGCAAACTTTTATGTATATCAAAACAAGAACAAAGAATTTTGTATTTTAAAATAACCATCTTACTCATTGGGTTTCAACACAGCAGCAGCACCACTTGGCAAAGCATAGAAGCCATCTGAAGTTTCCATTAACATTGATCTTGGAATTCCATTTGGTGGTTTCATCTTTCTAGAATCATAATTAGGATCACCATTTGTGGGACAATGCTGAATAAAGTGCCCTGTGAACAAGAAAATGGACCAAATATTAAATTAAGATTACAAAAGGAATCAAGAAAACAGAAACTAGTCAATTGAAGTATCAAAATACCAGGAACTCTGCATCTGTGACAAATGTAGCCAGTTGGAGGCGTCTTCCTTTCAAACCCACCTCGACCTTCAGTCAGCCAAAGTCGTGAAGAAAATGTCAGAGAACTTGATAAGCAACATAAAATGTTTATTTAAAGTACCAAACTTCCTTACATAAAGTATAAACAGATGAAACAAAGATGAATTGCGCATATTGTGATGGGTAACAAATATGCAGTAGGAAAAATTTTAATGTTATTAACACATTTTGTCCCCAGAAACAGCCATGCCGCAAAACAATACCTGAACCATCCCCCTTGCTTTCCTCCTTGTAAAGTTCTAAATACCAGAGTCTATGAACTACACGATATGAGGGAGACAGAGACTAAAAATTCAAGGTTACCAGAAATCCTCATGTAACAACAAGCTAAACGCAGTATGTCCATGACCCAGAGTTTAGGTATGTGATGCTTCCCAAAGGAGAGATTGCATTGCCATGCAAAAGTAGCATCTTTCTGAAAGAAAGAAACACTTAAGATCAATAAACCGTAGAAAACCCTTGGTCCCTTAGAGAACCATTCCAAGCACCCAAAGCAAACCGGAACTCTTAAGTGATTATCACTGAGAACAATAAGAGATAAAGAAAACAAGAAGAAAAAAAAAAAGGGAATACTTATTCACCTACTACTTATTAGAATACATAATAACAGTCAAATCCAGTTCAGTTAGTTCTATCTTGGAGATCAACCTTAGACCTGCAACTATCATGACTGCTTTCATCAAAGTCAATTTGCTAAATGTTTTAAGCAATCTGCCAAGATCGCTTGCAACTACCTGAAGGCTGAAGCACATAGGCATGCATCAATCGGACCTCTTTAAGTGATCATCATTGAGAAACAATAAGTGAAAGGGGCGGAAAATAAAACAATGTAATAGTGAATGTTATATTATTAATAGAAACTGGTTAATCACAATAGCCAAGTCCAGTAAGCAGGTTTATCTTAATAACAATCAAGTTTGGACCTGCAAAAAGAACATGATTCCTTTGTTTATATCCAATTTACTAAACTGTTTGGAGCAATCTTGCATGATTTCCCCTGCCAAACAACCAGGTATAGGAGTTCCATATTCCGCATACCTGCCTAGAGTAACCATTCCTTATAAAAATTGTAGACGAGGCTCATCGTAAAATTGCATAATAGCATAAGGCTCAAGCAATTCTTACTACGGAACATAAGAATCAGCCACTTTCTAGCATTGACAACTTTTAGATCAGTTCATCGTACTAGAAAAGAGGAATTCAAAAGTGTTTTAAGGCAATTGCTTGTGATAGGGACAGATGGACAGTCAAGGTTTAAGGTTTGCCTCCAACACATTGAGAGGATTTTACTCCCTAACCATATCCAGGGAAAGTATGGACTTTTTTTCTTTTTTTTTTTTAGTTGGGGAAAGTGTGGAAATTATCCACATATTGTTCAAAAGAAATGCAATGCATACTAGACTAATAATAATCATTCAATTCTTAATATAGGAAGGGAAGGAGTCAATTGACAAACTGTGAGAAGCAAAATTCCAAAGAAGAGAAAACAATATAAAGCTTGAGGGATTACCAAAACCATGACCAGACATCAGATGCGCACCCATGCCTCTTCCAAAGCCTCTCCCACCGCCATATCTGTTCTGTCCATGACTGAAAATTACACAACAAAAACACAGTATTATTATACTTAAGTAATCTATGGGACATATACAGATAACAATTAGGGCCAATTTTCTCTTTTACTCATATACTTCTAATACAGTTTTTCTTAATTCTTCAATTAGTACATAAACAAGCTGATGATGTACCAAAAGTTCATTTTCTAAGAAAATTACCAGTTCCAATTTAGGGCAGGTGTCTCAACTAAAGACTTAATCTTCTCATCCTCATCAATCTTGCTTGCAGCAGAAACATGGACCACAGGGTTACTGGATTCCATAGGTAGCAATTCAGGGATAGAACTCAAATCTTTCACAAACTCATTCCACTCAGATTCTTCAGGCTGCAAAATTTAACAAATATGAGATATCATAACCTTCAATAAGTGCCAACAGAAGTAATATATCAAATCGATATTGAAACTGTAGAGCTTATATACTATGACACTCACGTATTTCATAGTAGTTGAATCACTATCAATCGCACTACTCGGAGGTGGGAGTTCCTCGGACTTGTTGACATCAACCTTTGGCCTATACAAATTATGCATTTTTCATTAGAATCCCCAACATAAAACGTAACAATGTACAAAACTATAAAACCACTCATTAAAAAACTTTTTTTTTTTCTGTTCTTGAGTCTAAATAATAAGGGAAGCAGAATAACATCAACCAACAATCATGAGTCAAAGGGGTGATATATTACTCGTCTCGTTCAACAACAATAGGCTTTCGAGGCAATCCGGGTACACGTTGAACCAGTACTGCCGTTTGTTTGCATATTAGAGCAGCTTCATCAACATATTCTGAAATTAAGTAATTACACAAAAAGAAAAAATAAATCAGGAAATTCGCAAACACATCATCGAGGAACACAGAAGGCTAGGGCATCAATGCACCATAAAATACTATAGAAAGGAAACAACACCAACCTTCATTAGTGTTGGCATCAAAGATGTTGATGTCAAAATCTTTACCCTTTCCCAAATGCTTAGCAAAAATCAATCTTTTCAAACAGGCAACAGAGATATATTGACCCTCAATCACGATCGAATCAAAAAATTTTGCACTTTTGAACTTATAGTACACAGCAGCCATATGATCCTTTTTGACAAACCAACAAGTACAATCTCTTTCAAAAATAGATCAAAGCCGATGAACAACGAAGCAGTGGAGGCGCTTTCCGTGATCCCGATTGAAAAAACGAAGAGACGGCGCGCTTTTCGTGACCCAGATCCCCGAATCGAAACCCTAGAGGATCCTTTCTTGATCCAAACCCCCAAATTTCGAAGGAGATCGAAACCGCCGGGCCAAATCAAAACCCTAGAATGATTTCGCACAGAAATTAAGATTTAAGTTTGTTTCGTGCGAGCAAGCAAGAGAGGCGGGTTATTTATATTAGAGGTTTGCCCCGATTCCGCGTCGGAGTAGTTTCCGCGTTCATCGGACAACTATACTGGGAAAAATATAGAAAACCCCCTGAGAAAAGATTGGCAAGTACAAAACCCCCTCCTACTTTTTTGCTTTCCAAAGACCCCCTCTCAGGAGACATCGCTAATTGGTACCTTGTGCCTCTATTTAACTGACATATTTGGGGAAGAAAAATCTTCATTTTGCCATTCGAATCTCATCTACTTCTTTTTTTTCTTTTTTTTTTCGCAATGGCTTATAGCCTATGAAATTACATACATGATATAAAAGTTTAGAGTGCAAAATATCTACAATATTATATCTTACTCTTAAAATAAAATAAACTAGTATACCGCTCATGTCGGTGGGATACTGACGGATCAGCCAGGAGGAGGAGGAGGGAGAAAAAAGAAGGATGAAGAGTAGAGGGAGTTGAGAGAGGAAGGAGGAGAAGACGGACAAACGGACGGACAAAGTTTCTATATGATTCACGGGAAAAAACTCCCTTCGGTCTGTTTTGATTAGATTTGAGATCCATAGTATGTTTGTTACAAATGACATAATTTGGTTAAAAATAGAATTTGTATCTTGTATTTGCTGTTGTTTTTTATTTCATCTATTTTGTATTTGCTTTTTTTTTATGAATTGAATTTTTATCTTGATTTTTTTTCTTTTTTTATGAACTGTTACTTTTCTGATTATTTTTCATTCTCTTTTGGTTGTTTTTTCCTCTTATTTTATGTTTATTTTTAATTTCCTGTTTCTAAAAATGATGGCGACTTTATAAAAAAGAAATTTTTTGCCATACTAACAGCTGGACTTAGTTTCTTAGTGGCAAATTAAATAGGCCATTATGATGGGGGCTGTGAAAAGCATTTGCATTCTAATTATGTCCTAGCAATATTAAGTAGGAAATTGTAATGAAGATATAATTGTTTAAGATAAGCAACAACATGCTGAGAATTATAGTAGATATTGTTTTAACCTTGTCCCATGCGTTTTTTTTCTTAACTTGAATTTTAGGCAATGAAAAGGTCTAAATTGTGAGGATTCAACATGGGAAAAAATTTATAGGAAACCACATCAAGCTTGTGAAGGGATATTTGGATTCTTTAGCTGAAGTTAATATTGGCGAGTTAGAGGTGTTTGACTATGAAGAGCTTGTTGCTGTAATACATGACTTAGGGTATACTGACTTTTCAGTATTATATAAATTATGGAACAAAGATAATGACTGGAAGGGGGCTGTGAAATGTGGCAAAGGACTTAAAAATGTTCTTGTAAGTAAATGAGAAGCCTGTTGACCTGTATGCTGTGGAGAGCTAAAAATTCATGGGCATAGAGTGAGAAAGTAGATTCACTGAAAGAACATGTTCAGGATGATGAACAAGGGGGTGATAGTGGTGTAGAGAACTTCATACAAAAAGAGAGTGTTTCAGTAGAATATGAAAGAAAAAGAAGAAGAAGAAAGTAGTGATAAAAGAGTCACACAGGCAAATATTTTGAAGCTGATTAAGAAGAAACTTGAGGAGAATAGAAATGAAGAGAACAACAATAAAGTGACCACCAATGAGTTGCCCACTCATGAAGAGACCATCAATGAGCTGCCTGCTGATGTTGATAAAGGAGATGGGATAAACATTTAGGGAGGTAAGGAATGTGAGCCCAAAAATCAGTGGTTTTCTGATTCTGATGACTCTGATGAGCTAAGAAACCTCCCTTCTTCAGATGAGAAAAGGGAGATGAAAAAGAATGCAAGACCACCAATTGTTGAAGGAGAACAACCACAACTCAACCTTGAGCTAGGAGAGGAATTTAGTAGCCCAGCTGAGTTCAAGGAGTAATTAAGGATCGAGTCTATTCTAAATGGGCATGATCTGTATTGGAAGAAAAATGAAGGTTGCAGAATCAGGGTGAAATACATGAAGGAATGTGGTTGGAGTTGCTTTGGGTCTTGGGACAGGGTAAGAACCAAGTGGGTGATCAAGTCTTTACACAATGTGCATGCTTGTCGGAGAATAAGAGTTGATAATCAGACATCTGCGGTATGGACTATTAGAAGATATATTTATCAGTTTAGAGATCAACCTGATTGGCCCAAGAAAGCAATGAGAAACACATTTACTAGAAATATAGGTCTTGACTTCAAAGATTCTAATTGTGGAGAATCAGAAGAAAGTCCTAGAAGTACATACAAGGCTGCTATATCAAGCAAAACAAAGAATTGTGGAATTATACTTGTGCTATTTTAGAAAGGAATCCTGGGGCATACTGTAAAATTAAAGTCCATCCAAATTCTCTACCAAACCAACCAGTTTTTGACGGGCTTTTTGTCTCATATTCAGCTCAAATTACTGGATTCAAATATGCTTGTAGGCCTTTTATTGGACTGGATGGAGGCTTCATGAAAACAGAAGTTGGGTGTGTATTGTTGAGTGCAACAAGCAGAGATGCAAACAATCAGATGTTTCCTTTAGCTGTGGTTGTGGTGAAAAAAAAAGTAAGAATCATGGTGTTGGTTCCTTGG
>JAVRMC010023544.1:70766-85418 GCA_032274545.1 Agave americana | reverse complement strand
CTTATCGTCTATGTTCTCGTGCCTAACACTCAACGCTCGAGTGCCAGTGCCTGAGCCTAGCATCCGAGCGCCTGTACAACCAAGCTCTTCGCGACCTCCGCCGTCGCGTGACGCCGAGCACCGCTGCTTGACGTCGAGAACTCTGCCACGACCCCCACCTTTGCCGCCTTGCCTTCCTGTCGACCGTCGTCGACGAAGCAAGCCGAACTCACCCCAAGATCAACTGTGGAATTCTGTTGGATTTCAATCCAAATCGAATTCAGATTCAAATCCAAACCCGACCCGCTAACGCAAGTGAAGAACCCGCTTCGACTATAGAGTCTGACCAGCTTTGCTACATGACCCGGATCCAATAAGCACAATACCAGACCCGTTAAGGCTAAACAAACCCGTTAACGGTTCGATTATGTTTTTGGGCCATTTCTCGTCCACTTGGAGTCTGATTCACGCGATTCTCAAAGTATTGCAACCGTGACAACAAGAGCCACACATTTACAGCAACAAGACACTGAGATCAAACAAGATTCTCAGTAGATACAACTCTTTCCAAGATCTTTATTTGCAGTCTTATATTACATCTCTCAAATAATATTACATTGAGTGTTGTCACTATTAAACGTGAGTTGTGTGATTCTTCTGCCTGATTAGTCCATAACTTCTTTATTGCTTGTAGAAAAGTACCCGCGTAACATAAATAGAGCCAATTTGTTCTTTAATTTGTAATAGACCAATACATATGCATGTTTAATCATCTAATAGATCAATATTGTTAGTTTTTTACCTTTCATACCAACGATCATTTCATGTGTGAAGCGTTAATTTGAGTTTTATTATTATTGATTTTCGCATACGTATACATTTCACATCAATTTGGTATCAGAGCACGGTTAGGCAGAAATTGCATCATAGGTACTTTTATTTGCTTTCTTGCATTTAAGATTAGATCTCATTCAAAAAAATTATTAGTGTAATTTTAGAGAACTTGTAGGATAAATTCTTTCATTGAAATTTTCATACGATTGGTGTCTAAGAAAGGGTATTTCAAAGTGGCTACTTAAATAAGGAACATTGAAAGGTGAAAAACCTCACTTTATTTATTTCACCGATCTGGCCAATTGGATTGGTAAGATTAGAGTTTCAATTCGACAATCTTAAAACACCAACAAAATAAAATAAAAATTAGTTAGCTTTGTTTGCATATTGCATTTAGGATTCATGCATGGCATACCAACCCGTCGAAGTATTCCTCATTTGCTAGGAGAGTCTAGTGAATCTCACTCTTATGGATCCTCAACAAGTTGCCACGATGTTCACTGACTTATATGCCCAACATAGGGACATCATCCAAATCCTGCATTAAAGTCAAGAGAGACTGAGTAAGTTAGAAACTGATCGAGAATCGTACAAAACTGAAAATGTCCCACTGCTGAACAACATGCATAGCAATCTAAACAATGCGCTACTTCTGATGAACAATTTATGAAAAGTTGGATTTTCCCACTTTCGATGGACATCTAGAGTCCCAACTCTTCTTAGATTGGTTTCAAAGCATAGATGGTTACTTCACTTGGTACCCTCTCTCCGAATCTGGGAAAGTTAAGTTTGATGCAATGAAACTTACCGGTCAAGCTAGTCAATATTAGACCAACGTAGAGAATATGCGAGCAACTCAACTTCAATGACCGATAGACACATGGAAACTTATAAAGGATGAACTCAAAGGTATGTGCCGCCATCTTTTTTATGCCCGTCTCTTGAACAAGTGGCATCAATGCAAAAGAGTACTTTACAAAATTTGATGAGTTCCTCGTTACATGCAGTAGCTGAACACTGAAGGCGAAGCCTAAATCTTTTTATAATTTCGAGCTGGGCTTAGAGAAGACTTGCGAACCGAATTGTTAGTTCGAGGAGTTACCGAACTTGAGAAAGCATATGCGTTAATTCAAGATCTAGATACCTTTAGGTCTAACTACACCACTAGGAGTTATGATTCAAAATCGTCTTTGTCTAAATCTTCCTCATCTTCATAGTCTCATAAGTCTAGTACCCATCTTTCTTTACGTAAGATTGACTTCAAGAGCAAAAGCAGTGAACGAGACAATCAGAGCAAATCACCCGAACGGGATTTCTCCAAACTCAGTGCCACTGCCAAATGCTGCAAGTGTCAAGGATATGGATACATTGTTGCTAATTGTCCTAGCCCTGTTAGGATCACCATAGTTAGTGGAACTCTCACTGAAAATCCTGAATCTAATTCTGAAGAGATTACCTATCAACTAAATGAAGAATTAGACGATTCTGATTTCGATCAAGAAGATTATGTTGAATTCAACTATATTCGACACTCACCTTAAACTCATTTGTTCGTCGTTAGGTGTGCATTCCCACAACCTACAGAAAAGGACGGTTGGAGAACTATCATCTTCTACACACCAAAATTAGAAATAAGAACTACAAAGTGATTGTGAATAGTGAAAGCTGCATCAATGCAGTATCGTCCAAGATAATTGACAAGTTTAGACTTAAAGCCGAACCCGATCACAATCTGTATGGTGTTATGGATCAACTCCATGGTCTTGGACATGATACAATGATGTCTTGTCCCGATTGAGTTTGATTTCTATAAAGATAAGATATGATGTGATGTAGTTACTATGAATGTAGGTCAAGTAATCCTTGGACGATCATGACTCTTCGATTAAGATGTTACCGTTCACGGTCGATCGAAAAGTGTCAATTTACTACCCCTCCGACCTAAACCTGGAAAACCTGATCAAAAATCTACAACACTAAGAAGACGAAATGAGTTAATTTAATTAATGCAAAAGATCTTGATGAAGAATTGAAGAACGATGCCCCATTAATGATCCTTGCTGCTAGAGAAGTGGTCAAAAAAAGGATAGCACTATCCCTTCGAAAGTCACCCCTATGATTGAGGATTTTAGTGATGTCTTCTCAGAAGACCTGCCAAACAAACTGCCACCAATGCATGACATCCAACACGCTATCGATCTAGTTTCCGGATCAAGTATGTCAAACTTGTCTCATTACCGAATGAACCCGACAGAGCATGCTGAGCTCAAACGACAAGTCGATGAATTGGTAGAAAAAATTTCATTAGAAAAAGCATGAGCCCTTGTGTGGTCGCCGCATTGCTGACGCCAAAGAAAGATGAATCTTGGCGTATGTCCGTTGTTACCCACACAATAAAAAAAATAACGATCAAGCATCGTTTCCCCGTCCCGAGATTAGATGATATTCTAGATATGACATCTCATGCCACAATCTTTTCAAAGATCGATCTGAAAAGTGGTTATCACAAAATTCACATTCATCCCGGTGATGAATGGAAGACTGCTTTCCAACCTCAGAACGATGGTCAAAGCAAAGTCGTCAATAGGAGTCTAGGTAAGGATCTTCATAAGATAATGTATTGTCTAGCTAAACACTATAGAGTCTCTGAGTCTGTATCATCATTTGCATCATCACTTGCATCACTCCACATGTGCAAATTACGCAAGGAGATTAATGATAACATAGCTCAAAATAACGCCAACTACAGGTAGAAATTGACGTTAGGAAACGATTTAAAACTTTTAATGTTGGTGATGATTTACATGCTTGTATTACTGATCCATTCCAAATTTTAAAGAAACTAGGCGGCAATGCTTATGTTATAGATTGCTCGAAATTTTTGGTATTAGTTCTACTCAATATTGAAGATCTAGTAGTTATAAATGCCTTGATTTTATCCTTAGCAATCCATTAAATGATGAGCCACCCTATGAGCCTATTTCTGAGAGACCCTCTCTTCCACCATTTCCAAATATTTTACCCAATACAACACATCAAGTTGATAATATTTTAGATGATGGGACTCGTAAATATTTGATTCGATGGAAAGAAAAACCACCTACTAATGATACATGGGTAGATCGAAGTGAACTTCAACAGATTGATCCCGACATATTAGAGCAGTATTAGAGCATTTTCACCTTTAACTCAACGGGATCGAGTTTTCTCTCATCCGAGAGAATGATGCGGACATCCAGCCACGATCTTGGCACGTCTATCATTGTTGGAGAAAACGAGCCACTTCTACTTGGATTGAGTATTTTTGAGTATATTTATGTATTTTTTATTTTCTTGTATTTTTGTTTATTTTAGTTTGATTTTGTTTTTAGTACCACATCGATTATGAGTTGAAATTCAAGTTTTGTATTGCGTATAAAAAGACTAATATGTAATTTTTTGAATCAATGAATGAATTGAAATAGAAGCTTTTATAATTTCCTCAAAATCTGAGTAAGATTTAGATTTCTCAAAATTCAAAACTTTTTAGGAGAGTGAATCCCTCCTGTTGGGAGCGTGAATCCCAAATAGTATTTATTTTCCCTTCTCTAAAGACAACCCTAGAAAATTACTCTCAAATTTCACTCCCCTTTCCCTCAAACTCTCTTCCTCCTTTCCTCTCTCATCCCAACCCCCTCTCCCTGTCAACCACCCCACTGACTTCCGTTCAGCCTAGATACTCTGACAAACACCCCGTGCCCTCGAGTTCGTGATCCGTCTGAGCACCGCCGGCTTAGCACCGTCAGCTCAGTGATTGACGAACCGCTCCACTGGTGCGTGGGTCTGATTCTCGCACTGCCCAACCACGAGACCAGCCAGCGGCCTCGGCCTGCTCGTCTCCTGCTCCGTTCGTCTTGCCGTCGTCGTTTTCGTGCCTCGCGCCCAGGCTCTAGCGCCATTGCCATTGCCAGAGCCTAGCATCCGAGCGCCTGCACAACCAAACTCCTCACGACCTCCCCCGTTGCCCGACATCGAGCGCTCTGCCACGACCCCTCTGCCACCGCTGCCCTGCCTTTCTGTCAACCGCCGTCGATGAAGCAGGTCGAACTCACCCCAAGATCTTATGTTGGATTTGAACCAAATCGGATTCAGATTCAAATCCGAACCTGACCCTCTAACGCAAGTGAAGAACCCGCTTCGACTACAAAGTATGACCCGCTTTGCTACATGACCCAGTCCAATAACCACAGTACCAAACCCGTTAAGGTTAAACAGACTCGTTAACAGTTTGATTTCATTTTTGGGACATCTAATCCATTTGGAGTCCAATTCGCACGATTCTCGAAGCACTGCAATCATGACAACAAAAGTACGCATCTACAAAAATAGAACATTAAGATCAAACACGATTCTTAGTAGGTACAACTCTTTTACAAGATCTTTATTTACAGCCTGATATTATACCTCTCAAATATTATTACACAAGTGTTGTCCACTATTAAACGTAGTTTATGCGATTCTGCTGTCTGATTAGTCCATAACTTTATTGCCTGTAGAACAGTACTTGCATAACATAAATAGAGTCGATTAGTTCTTGAATTTGCAACAGACCAATACATATGCATGTTTAATCATCTAATAAATTAATATTGTTAGTTTTCTATCTTTCCTAGCAGCAATCGTTTCATGTTGGTGAAGCGTTAATTTGAGTTTTATTATTATTAATTTTCACACATGTACATGTTTCACATGAGTATTGTTCTTCCAAAATATCGTGAAAGTGCCATGAATCATTTTGATAATAAAATGCAAGTGAACGCTCACCTGGCCGATTGAGGAATATTAAGCATATCGACTATCAGTTCGCCAAGCCAATTATCAAGCCAGAAGCGAGCAAGTGTCGCCCAATAGTCCAACGCGACTCCTTGAGGAGCACATTGTAATTATCCCTCAACACTGGCCAAATAGAAGTCTGATAATAAGTCCTAACTTCCATGAAATTCTTGAGATATCTAGATTAAATTTTTGAGATATCTAGCACGAAGGAAGTTGTAAACAAAGGATGGCTCAATGATAAATTTTCACATTAATTTCTTAAGCAAAGTCCTATTGAAGAGCTTGAGACTTTGCACTCCAAGCCCGCTATACTTCTTGGGTAAATAAACCTTCTTAAAAGAAACAATGACAGTCTTAGAAACATCTGTAGCCTCAGTCCAAAGAAATATTCCTGATAGCTGTCTCCAACTTCTTAAGGTGGGAAGAAGGTCACCGATAGATCATAAAGAAATGGATCATAGAAGTCAAAATAATTAAGTTCAACGCAAGATGGCCAGCTAAAGAAAGAGTGGAACCCATCCAGTGCACAAAGCGTGATTTGATTCTATCCATAGCCAAGCATGCTTTGGTGCACCTTTGACTAAAGGAATACCCAAGCAGACAAACAAGAACTTTCCCCTCTAAAGACTTGAGAGCTGTATAAGATTTTATGATCTCTGAGCTAAGAAGCCCTTTCCAAAATAAATGTGACACTGATGATTAATTCGTTGATCAGGGAGGCCTCTATAAATAGCAAAGACATCCAAAATGGCTCTAATGTTTAGCCTGGTACCACGGCAAAAAAATCTAGACGTCATTGGCAAAAAACAAATGAGAAAGAGCTGAAAAACCCCTTAGGGAAGAGATGTGAGTGATCGAACTCTCTTCAACCAGACGAGCAATATAGCGGCTCAAAAAATCCTCTGTCAGCAGAAAAGATCGGGAACAAAAGATCACCCTGTTTGACACCAAGGCTGCAAGAGAAAATGCCCTCCGGAGAGTCATTAAGAAGAACGAACATCATTGCAGACTTAAAAATAGAAGCAATCCAATCTCTGAAAGTGGAACAAAAACCAAAAGCCTCGAGAACCGCCAAGACAGTACCAACTAACCGTATCAAAAGCCTTGCGAATATCGATGTTTAACGCCACATTACCTCCATAGCTTTGCTTGTGAAGGCAGTTCACACAATATGAGGCCATGACAATAGCATCTTGTATTTGCCTCCCTTTGACAAGCACAAATAGACTCGGTAAGATAACCCTAGAGGTAATAGTCCCCAAAATGTTCGGAGATAATCTTAGTGATCACTTTAAAAAGAAAATCGCTGAGAACTATAGGGTGAATTGCTTCACTGAGTCGACCTCCTTTACCTTTGGAAGTAGAACAATAAAAATGGAATTTAAATTTCATAAGATCTCTCATGTTCGAAAGAAATCAGTTACTGTAACAACAATGTCATGACCTAAAATATCCCAACTTTTTTTAAAAAAGTAGCATGTGAAGCCATTCTGACCTAGGGCACTAACACTATCCATTGAGAAAATCACCATTTTAACCTCATCAAAGACGGGACTACAGTTAGAGAAGAATTTTCTTCTTAAGAAACAATAGTAGGTATATAATTTCTCACCAAAATCCCTTACATCATCTGTTACTGCATAGAAACTAATTACATGGGACCGAATTAAATCTTTATCATAAAGTGAGCCATTCACCTGAAGAGCTGTAATACCCCGATTAGTCTTTCTTCTTTTCAAGAGAGCACGAAAAAAGCAGAGTTGCCATCCCCTTCCCCAAGCCATTTAATACGATATTTCTTCCTATTAAGAAGCTCATGGCGAGAAAGCATGGAGTCAATCTCAGTTTTGATTTCAGTTTCCTGGTGTAGAGATCTTTCGAAAAAACATTCACTGAAATACCATGTTACACCTCCTGAAGATCCTTAACGAACACTTAAGCCTTTTATTGACATCTCTAAAAACCTCTTTATTCCAAGTGCACAAAACGGCTTTTAAGAGATGCAATTTTATCACCACTTTATTCATAGGAGACGAAGAATAAATGGCTTCCTTCTAAGTATGAGAAACCAAAGGCATCAAATCTTCATGCTCTCCCTACATTCGATGAAATCGAAATGGCCTGAGACCCGCCTGAGCTTCCTTGCAGACACACGACAATGGGATTATGATCTGACTCCATCCGAGAGAGAGTAACAAAACATGCAATCCCAGTGACTAAGCTAATCCTCGGAACATAATGCCTTATCCAACCGAGCTTCTACGTAATCTCTAGGATCAAGTCGGCCCTAATTATTCGTCAAAGTCAAAAATGATCCTCTCTTATCCACACAGTGAAGAACACAGTCATTAATAGTCGAGAGATAATCCTGACAAGAAACTGATGGAAGCCTTCATGTTTTCTCATGAGCACCAAACAAGACATTAAAATCTCCCACAACAAGCCAAGAAGGAGCCATGAGATTAACCGATCCTAAATCATCCCAAAGAGCCCTACGAGCACGCTGATCAACACTGGCATTAACCTCAGTAAAATAAAAGCTAGCACTAGAATCAACAAAATAAATGGTCACTTGTTGCTCTGTAATATAAACAACTTGAAAAGAAAGAAAAGAGGAAGAAACTAAAAGCCAGAGTCGGAGAATGTCTTGTTTTGAAATTAGTGCATGCTAACTTCATGTCAAGAGACTTTTAGTAACCCTGTCTAATATTCTGAAACTCAACCCACGACTCCGCCAAGCAAAGAAAATTCAGCTTCTCTGAAGCACAAAAGTATTTGAGGGACTTCCTAGTCTTCTTATTGGCAATCCCTCTACAATTCCAGTAGAACTTCATCGATACCTCAAAGGAGGCCTCCGGATACGTCCTCATCCCGTCGAGAAGCTGGTTTGAAAGATTTCTAACCTTTCTTCTTCTTATTAACTTGTTGCCATTTTTCTTCTTTCTCTACTTGATCCCCGAAATTACTTAGTAGCCACCTCTATTTGAGCAATAAGATCCATCTTTAGCGGACTCGAAATAACAACCGGGGTCGGCGCCTGAACATCTGCTACTATAGAAGCAATTGGCTCCTTCAAACCTGAACCCCCCGGCCACTGAAAAAGAACCATCACCAAATTATTCATCGGCTGCTCCGATGAGTCGTGCTCAAAATCTTTTGTTTTTTGGTTCTCAAAAAGACCCTCTTAGTTAGTGTCTAGTTCTTGAGCATTATCATGCATATTCTGCATGGTGTTGTTCACGTGCGCCACTAGTTCAAGAAACTTAATCATAGCTCCGAAATTATGAGGCGGCACTGGCTGCTGGAACTTTGAGCAGCCTGTTTTTTTGGATCTTTCAACGCACCTATAGGCCACGCGAGATTTCGAACATCCACGAGGGTCCTAAGAGCAACCTCGTGGAGCGTTGGAAGGCTCGCGATCTTTTGATATTTTTTCTGACATCTTGTTTCCTTCCAGTGGCAACTAGAGTTCGAATGCCTTATCGGGTTACATGTGGAACAAAACTCGGGCAAATTCTCAAAGAGGAGAGATGAAAAGACAAGCAACATTCCTTTCCAACATCAATTCATCTGGAAGAGGAGACGACAAATCAACATCAATTAGGACGCTGGCATAATAACCATAATCTCCCTTAAGATTTGTATCATCAATCTTCAGAGATACTCTAACTCCTCTAGCAATATCTTGGAGCAATTGGGACGCCAATGCTCCCATCCCCACTCATAAAACAGAACTCACACCTGTGAATTTGTGGATTTTTACTTGATTGGATCGAAGTCATGTTGTCATGGTTGCAAATGCAAAATTCTCGATTTGAGAGCTATTGTCCCCGCTGCCCAAACCCTATCTTTCTATTGCTGAGAAGAGAAGAGAATCATATTTTAAACCCTCATCCTAGAGAAATCAATCTACAACCCGGAGTCAAGGACTACAAAGATTGCAATTTTTGCTTCAGATCCTAGATTTTCCACAATTTCTCTCCCTTTGAGAGGATAGTACGACCGATCAAAGCCCTTTGGCACATGGAGACACGCTCTGAATAGATTTTCTCATTGATCTGAATTGAGACATAAGCCTCTTCCTTAATTGGCTGTGCAAAGGAGACCGACAATACTGAAGATGTTGACTTGGAGACAACCTCAGCAAAAGAAGGCTTCTTGAGAGGAGGGATAATCATGTTAAACGCTCTGTGGAATAGTGATTTTTTTTGGAAAACACAGAATCTTGCATGGCGGTGGTGGACGTGGCCATTATCGAAGAGTCCAATAATAGCATAGTCGATGCTAGATTTTGATTCGCGGGTAGCACTTGTGAGATTGGTGATTGAAGAACTTTTTGTATTTGCGAGAGGAGATCGTAAAGAGGGCTTAACTGCAGCATGTTGGGCGACAGGGGCGTTGCCATGGCGGTTGCTTGGAAGTGCAGAAAAGGGAAACCCTAAGAGTCCTTGCATGATCGATTGGAGTAGAGTTTCTGAAACCCCGATCTCAAAGAAAAATTTGTATTTAAAACCGAGGTTTCCAAAATGGTTTCCAAGCATATATTTTGGGGTTTTATGGAGTTCCGCTGGAGTTTGGTTGACTCCAAAATGGTTGCCAAGGGGAGATAGTTTCGATTTTTAGTGTTTGGCTTTAAACCTCATGGAACTCTGGTTTTGGAAACCAGCCATCATTGCCAAACTAGGCCTTAATGAATGGATTGAATTTGGGTCTATGTTTTAGACCCAAAGTTATATTGGTCCTGGTCTAGCCCCAACCCTACTTGACCGACCCAATTGCAAACATACATTGATCCTAGTTACCCGATTGTTCCCAACAACTTTCAAAATGCCCACTGAACCTTTTTTATATTCGAATCCTATTAACCGCAATTGGTAGCGGACGATCCACTTCTCTAAACATTATCATCTATCATCTTATGGATGGTTATAATTTATTTTGATTCAAAAGTGAGATGAGTCTAATGCACGGGTGCTCAGTGGGGAAAAACTTTTGGTGTGTCGATACCATGTTTGGGTATTAATACCGCATTTAGCACTATATCATTATTTGAATAAAAAATAGAATAATAAACTTTATACTTTCATGAAACAACATAAATTCAAAGAGTGATGAGAAAGTATAGATAATTCTATGTTAACTTAAATTAATTTTAAATGATAATTCTTATAAAAAAGTTTATTTTAAATGGTGTAGATATGGTAAACAAGTGGGTGTATATTCAGATTAATATTTTAATTAGCTTTGTTAACCAAAAGGAGAGGAGTCCTTGAATGTTTGAAATCAATTAACACGCATAAACACATCAATTTAAATACGAGTGTGTGTATTTTGAACATTAGGTCGTAGCCAGGCTTGAACCCGTGACTGCCCACAATCTACTTTTATCCTTTTACCAGTGAGCCTCACTGGCGTACAAGAGTATAATTAAAATTTTGATGTAATATACAGAGAAATACTTCTAAATTTTCTTCCCTCGTCCTACTTTTTCCATGTGATCCCAAATGAGAAGAAATTCTCAGTTAGGATACATGGCGGGCAACTCGCCTGAGTAGCCTCAACATTCCCCTTTTTAAACAAACCAGTTGGTCAGGATGCACCCGGATTGGTTACGGAATATTTATGTGTTACCATATGCAATTTTTTTTTATTAGTGGTTACAGAACTGAACACTAATATTTTAATCTAGTAACTAAATAGTCGAATATCAATTTGGATTCAGGTATTAATGAATACGACTAAAACATGAAGAGAAAGATGTGTTATATCCTTAATTTTAATATTTTTTGAATAATTCTTAGCATACATGTATTATTTTCTACAACTATATCAAAAACAAGAAAAGTTAGGTGTCTTCTTTTAAGGTGTAGTGATGGTCTCATTCAATTTCCTTAAAATACCATTCTTAAGAGGAAGATACAAAATTGTATATGGGAGGCGGTATCTTGTTTACTAGTTACAAAACTGCACTAGTGGATATGATATTGTGCACCAGGTATATATAGACTACACTTATATAAAAGAATACTTGGACTTGGAGCTATATAGTAATTATAGATCCAAGCGAACCATTTTATGTAACCCAACTAATTAACAGTTTTTCAATACAACTGCTGAATATCTCCTTCGTTTCGTCTTTTCTTATTTTTCTCCCTAATTTTCTGACAAAAAGTTGATCTTTACTTTTTGACAAGCAACAAATTAAGTCTACATTTTGTGTTTGATTATAGAATGCGGAGGATAATGAGTATCCCGTTGGGGTTGCACCATCCCTTGAGTTCGTTATCACATCAAAAGATGTCACAGCAACCGGAGCAGCTTCAACTCTGTTTGTATTCAATAATGAGAGGGGTTTCTCTCAAGTTAACATTGAGTCTATTTGTGGAGCTGCCATGTCCACAAAGAAAGGGAATAGGCATCGCGGCTACATTGGAGAAAAAGGTTGGCCTTGTCTACTATGTTTTTATTCCCTATATTGTTTGTGACATATTTAAGAAGAATTCAACAGGCTTGGCAAAAAAATGTTTTTTCACAAAACCTGTGTTTGTATGTACATCCATGTCAGAGTGTGTTTTATGTGTGTGTGTGTATTGCTATAATTGAAAATGTCTTTATTTATATTTGTTCTAATACAGTTGCTACGACATGTCTGCAATTTGAAGGTTTTTATACGCCCAGTCTTCAAGAGGCATAATTTTTTTGGATATATGCTTTCTCTGTTTGGAGATCATATCTTACTATATAAACCAGAGTACTGGTTTGTAGCCGGCCCTGCGCGACCAGCCTTTCAATTTTTTTCTAATTTTTTTCGCATGATTTTTGTTTTTGTTTTTTTGGTTTTCTTATCTGTTCCTTTTTGCCCCAATGGATCCCACATGATTTCTAAGAGCGGGCCCATAGAAACCGGGAAAGATCCTCCCTGGAGGATGGAGGTTCACAAAATAAATAAGTATATATTTATCAAATCATAAAGAATCTACAAGTTGGAGATTAAAAGTGCCATTTTTATGACTAAAACCTTATATAATTAAAGATTAACATTTATTAAAAAAAAAAAATCAACATAATAAGGTTTTTATGACTAAAAATCACATATTTCTGCAATATTATTTGAATTAAGTGGCATTCGTGATTGTCCTTGTCCGTGTCTCTCTTATCTTTTAAGTAGACTCCATGTAACAAGAGAGGTAAGTTTTTCACGCACATGTCACAACAAATCAATGAAAAATACAAGTTAGTTACATGCAGATTGAGTTAAAACACAATGAAAAGTAGGAAAATTTTGACACAAACACTCTATTAAACAATACATTATATAGGAAAATATACACCCAAAAGAAAGAAACAAAAAACCTCCAAACATGCGATTGCCAGAAATTTCAAAATATCTGCAGTTTAATAAAGTTGTAAAGCAATAGAAATACAAGTGAATGCCAAAAAGTCATAAAAACACATGTGCAGAAGTATTTCCTTTTATTAGCTTGGTTCATTTGTGACTAAATAGTGTGAAAGAAAGCAAAAATCTCATGCCCAATGCTACTTGTGTTGCCCTTGACTATCGTCCTAAAGCACCCATAAAAATAGCAAAACTCTTGCTGGTGAATGAAGGATCTCAAGACTACGTGGATCAGTGTTGACCACGTGGACGGTGGTGATTAACTCGACGGCCCAGCCCGCATCTCAGTAAACAGACTTGTGCTTTCTCGCGTGCATGGGTGTGATTATCAAGCGCCAGGCATGAGCAACATACAAAACCCTCCCTGTGTGTTTGTGTGGGGCCCACGCAGAAAACATTCGCCGGGTGGGTGGACACGTGGCGGGCACCGGGGGGGAGGGTGCGGAAAGCGGGTGTTAGGTTGTTAGATGGTTCGGTTCACTAGCCAGTTCCCACCTCATCCCTGCACGCAACCAACCCTCCCCCTGTCGTTATAATTTTTTATAATAATCACCAAATCTGTCCTCAGTTTCTTTCCTAATTCCGGCGTGTTCCATTGCATTCCCGAGGGCAATTTCGTCATTTAAGCCGACCCCTTCAAAAGAGAGGCAGGCTGGGGACAATTCGTTTCGAGTGGCGAGGGCCTCGCCAACGTCGCCCCCCCTGCGAAATTTGAAACCAGCTGAACCAGCTGACGGAATTGGGGCACCCAACCGACTCGTGCCGGTCACCCTTAACTGGCTACCACCGGTAATCCTCACAGGCGGAAGGCCCCGATTGGGTGAGGGGCACATCCTAGTGAGTAAAAGTGTAACTGAAGAAATAAACCTTCTCCCCTTCTCCCCCATTCTCTTCTCTATTTTATAATAATAATCTTTTCTTTACAAAATAGAAAAAGAGGGGAGAGAGAGAGAGAGAGAGGCCAGAGACTCATTAAAAAAAGGGTGCCTTTTAGGACGGGTTCGGCGGAATAGAATCAGAAATAGAAAAGAAAAAAGTTCTGCAGCACAGGGAGAGGGAGAGTTGAGAATGAGAATTGCTGCTTGTGAGAGGTTGTGGTCTCATTAGAATTTAGATTCGGGTTCGGATTCGGAAAAGACATTTTCTTATCACATTCATATTTGAATTATATATGCAGCCTCTCCTAATCTGATCTAATCACAATGTCTCATCGACAGACTGGCACACAATAGATGTTACGATAATTAGCTTGCAAGTTACATGTTTTTTGTTACTAGAAGTTGTGTATTTGATTAGTTGTAATTAGTTTTAATATAAATAAAGATAATCCGCGCAAATAATTGTAATTTGAAATCATAACTTTTTATTGTTGTTTCTCCGTCCTAATTTCTGATCGAAACTACACGTGGTGGGAATGATTGCATCGAGATACAAGAAAAGGAAGACCGAAGGCCAAATAAATGTAATTTGAAATCATAACTTGAAAGTGACAGTTTGTCTGCTGCACAAGGATGCCACGTATATGTTTCTGCCAACGCAGATTTCTCGAATAAAAATGCAGAATCATACTTTGTCATTTTCCTTTAGATTTCTTGTCAACTTATTGGGAAAAAGGAAATCGTCTTGAG
>JAVRMC010023544.1:58725-70666 GCA_032274545.1 Agave americana | reverse complement strand
CATTTTTTTCCTTTTCCTCTTTCTTTCTCTTACCATTCTTTTAGCAAACACTTTTGAACTCAAAATGCCTCTTACCACTCCTCTAAACACTATAACCTTTCACATAGGTCCTTTTTTTTTTTTTTTTACTTCAAAAGCAAAAAAAATGACATGAGATCGTACCTTAGCCATCCACATGAGTTCAAACTCCCCCACATGGCTCAAACTTGTGGCAGTGATGAGGTCCTCAAAGAAAAGTCCAAAAGGAGCTTAGCTTTCGTAAGGCGTTGTTAATGCTATCATCATCAAATGAAAAGATCAAGCTTTCTTGTCACCAATGGGAGCCTGGTAAGTGCATGTGTCCATCACAAAGTCCTTAACTTTGTCAAAGAGTAACAGGACTCGTGATGGGACTCAACTACCGGATGGGCCCCACGCGCTCTATTTGCGCATGAACGCGATCCAACAATGGCCTATGGGCCTAGGGGTATCAAGTGGGCCGGTGCGAGCCCGGTCCGGCCCATGTGGTACCCGGGCCCGCTGGCCGGCTCTCCCTTGGGCTAGGGCCGGGTTCGGTTATGGCTGCCCGCGACCCGGTCGGGTCGTGCTAAGCACGTGCCCGGGCCGGCCGTCCCCTCCGCCACCCGGGTCAGCCGCCTCCGTCGCCCAGGCTTAAGAAATAAAATGTAATTTTTTTTTTTTGGTAAATCTCCAGGTTGAACTTGTGACCTCAAACCAACTAAACAAAGTGATGACCACTATCTCACATCACATTTGTGTCAAAAGAGGGAGACAATTATATTTAATAGTTATTAAAATAATTCTTTTATTTTTTAAAAAAAATTCCGGGTCGCCCGGTCTGGCCCGTCTCCGGGTTACTCGGCTCACGGGCCGGACTCGGGTTCCATAAATGGAACCCGGGCTTGGCTGCCAGGTTTTGACCATGGGCCGTGCCTAGCGCGGCATGGCCCAATTGACAGTCCTATATGGGTCTCTCTAGTGGCTGTAAGCGGACTGTAAGTAGTTATAAGTCGCAAGTGATAATTGTAAAACTCTTATACAGTTGCAAGTGCATTTTGTACAAGTTAGTTTTCAAGTGTTTGGCTGGTAATATAGAAGTGTAAATGTGAAAGTATAATGTCACTTAGGTATTTGGTTAAAACTATGAAAGTGTAAATGAAAAAGTATATTATCACTTATGGTGCTTAAGTGGGATTTGCACGACATAAGTATATATTTTAAATAATTAAATTTAACAAAAAATATTTAATCTAATAAAAAAGAATTTAAACTTATATTTAAAAAAAAGGATTATGTATCAGATGCCATCTGATGATCCCGTCAGATGGCGGCTGATTTCTCCTCTTTCCCACAATTTATTTTTTGATCCAACATTATCAAATTATAATTCTTTCCCTAATATGTGTATTTTACAAAAGTCACATATTTTGGAGTCATTTTGATCATGTATCTAATGGTTGCAAAAGTCGTATTGTTGAAAAATCGTTAAACTTTGAGCCATTAGAAACATGATCAAACGGACTTCAAAACGCATGATTTTTCGTAAATACGCATCTTAGGGGATGGATTACAATTTGGTAAAGTTAGATTAAAAAAATTGTGGACAGGGGGAGAAATTAGCCGCCATCTGACGGGATCTCGTCAAATGGCATCTGATACACACACACACATATATTACAGTTTTGTATATGGCATTTGCAAAATAAAATTTTTCATTATGAATTATTAATATATATTTCTGTATGAACTTTTTCATCTTCACAAACTTTAATTTAGTTGCCAAAATTCAAGTGCTTATCATAGTGATAAGACCATAAACATTTAAGTTTAAAGGATGTATAGATATGTTATAAATATAAGTTTCCAATTTCCTGTACCAAAAAGTAATTAAAGTGAATAAAACATTTAGGATTTATTTAATTTATGCTTATTATGCCAAAATAAGGCAGGTAATAACAAATAGCAAGTTAATTAAGTGGCATTGTTAGTAAAGTCACCAATATATAAGAATTCTTCTTAGTACAATAATTATTATGCATGATCATATAACTTATTATATTCTTTATTAAAGAGAATATTATTTATTATAGGTATCCCATATTGATTTAATGAGTTTTTCATACATTACATGTTTGGTCCATGATATGGTACATATTATATGTATGGTACATATCATATAATTGATTGGTCAAATATGTATGTTTCTTTTGTGGAAAAATCCTAAGGTTGATTAATTTGATTACTCCATAACCAGTGGCCAAAACAAAACTAGATAAGTTTCTTTGTAGTGCAGGAATGTAATACCTTATGTGTTTACATAGTATAAAATTAGTTTGTACAGTTTATTGGATTTTTGTAGTGAAAGTCCAATGGAGATTTTTTTTTTATTTAAGATATATAGACTTATGAGCAACGACGGATGCAAGATATTTTTTCAATATGAGTTTAAATATAATAAGAATTTCAGTGTGAGCATAAATGTAGTAAGAAAAGAGAGTAAACAAAAAGGGGGAAAAGTTGCACCCAAGGCTTGAACTTGTAACCTCTAATAACATATTTTTATAAATTACCACTTGAGTTGGAGCTCTAAAGTTTTTTTTTATTCTAGTAACAATAATCTAAAAGAAGAGATCATATACCAAAAATTACAAATTATATAGACTACAAATATTTTATAAAATTCAGTGTGGGTGTCTGCCCACAATGGTGTGTATGTGGGTCCGCCCCTGCATATGAGAACATGGTAGTTGGAACACTGAATTGATCTTAGTTTCTAAACATTATACATGCTCATTTCTTTGCCCCTGCATTATCATGTGATTGAGTTTACTAGAAGTACATAACGATGAATAAATTTCTTTGTGGACATAGGTTGTTTGTGTCGAACTACACTAACTGTGTTCTTGTTGAGCTTTATGTTATCAATATTTATTTGCCTGCTCTTGGATCAATTTGTGTTGTCCTGGGGACTTTTCGTAACAGATATTTCTTTAACCTTGAATACAAAACAATGAAACCAACACCGACATTTGCGAATTAGATTTTTCCTTATTTTAGTTTTTGGTTGTGCATATTGAACATAGCTAAAATTAGACTCTAGCACAACTCCCATTATCTATCATGTGCCGGTGCCAAAACAAGGTGTGTCCCTAACACAAGACCAATTAATTTGCACTCACTTTACTTATATCTAAAAGAAACATTAAACTAACTATTAGATTTTAATATATTGTGCGACTTCTACAGAACTTTTTGCTTCTGGTATTTGTGTCATCATGAGTAAATTACCATAAGAACAGTGAGCTCTAATATAATATTTTAGTAGATACTCTAAGGCCTTGTTTGGCAACAAGAGTTAGCAAGAGTTAGGCTTCTAACTCTTGCTAACTTTTCCAAATATTTAAATTCTATCAAGAGTTAGAGATGTCTCATCAAGGACAAAATTGGAAGAAAAAAGGACATTTTTTTTACATTTTTTTTACACTTTGCCCCATCCTTTTTGGGAGCAATGGCTAACTCTTATACCAATTCATAATTGGTGTAAGAGAGAGTTGCACAACTCTTCTTGAGTTGGGATTTGACCCCAACACTCTAAAGAGTATATACCTCTTCTAGCCAAACAAGGCATAACATAAATTTAATTAGGTTCTTCATTCTCAATGTACCTCACCAAATTGAACTATAATTTGAAATGTTGAGGCTTCAAGCCAAGTCTTTTGCCTGTCAAAAGCATTTACCATTGTGAGATAGTGATTCACTTAAAGATAATTGCTCCTAAAATGCACAAAATATTCATCAGTAGAGAACATAGGATTGCCAAAGTATGCAGCCCAAATATGTATTGGCCTTTAGAATGAAAAGGTGTAGTTTTATTTGATTGCTAGACAAAATAATTCCAATCAAGTTGATCTGAGAGAAAGCTTTCAACTTTACACTCCAATCTGAAGAATATTGCTAGGTCACTCAAGAGCCTGTACTGAGTGTACATCCATATGATGATGCACCCTAATGAAGTTTTGATTAATTTTGCTTACACTAAAATGGGCTTTGGATAAATATAGTAATATACTTTACCCTGGCTCATTTGGGTTAGATAGAAGCACATTACGGAACATCAAAGTTCATATACTTGCAAAACTAATGTATATTATCATATTTTTATGTCTATACTTTCACTTTGTCCAGAATTATGATTAGTTTGACAAACTTTTTTACTCAAATTTCTTCAATCAAATGTTCCAGTTTTGCACGCTCACTGTATCTGTGATTCAGAATTCGTAAAAGTTCCTATTTCCAAGCATGGTACTTTGACCTAAAAGATCAAGCTAAAATATCCTTCTGAAAAATAAAATTGAATAATGTCCATGATTCATGAAGGAACCTGTGAATTCTGTTTTTGGTATATCTTGATGCCTAACCACTATTTTGCAAAAGATATAATGTTTTTCACTGTGGTGTAAAAGGTTAACATGCAAATTCTTGTCAAACTGTAGCTTTTAGTTAATCCATGCAGTTAGGGGTGTAGTCCTTATGTATTTGTATTTGTTTCTTCTGTTGGATACAGATATTGATATTTGGATATTGTTCAAATACTGAACTCCATATGCATATGTGATAAGAATGAATTCAGGCTTGTAGCCCAGTGCTATTGAATATAAACTATGATTAGAGAGAAAAATGAGTTCAACCTTTAGTTTAGCCTCTTCTTTGATCAAAGTAAGAAAAACTTGCATACTATGATGTTGAATTCACTTTAATCTATAGGTATTAGGACAATTCTTTTTATATTCAGCTATATATTTAGTTATTCAGATTCTTTGGACAACTTTGCACTACATATCTATAAACATAACTGGATGGATATTAGATGTCCATATCTATAAAAGTATTGCAAATATGGGAATGAGTCAGATCATATATTTTTGTTTAAATCCCTACACGCATTCGATTTTTTTTTCTCTGAAAGACGACTTACATTTTGATTTGGTTTACAGGTATCGGATTCAAAAGTGTGTTTCTGATATCCAGTCAGCCGCATATCTTTAGCAATGGGTACCAGATAAAATTCAATGAAGAACCATGTCCAGAGTGCAATATTGGGTACATTGTCCCTGAATGGGTCGAGAACCCGATGCTCTCCGACATCAAACAAGTATATGGCTCTTCTAAAACTCTTCCCACCACTACTATAATCTTGCCTCTAAAGGCTGACAAGGTGCAAGCCGTGAAGGAACAGCTGTCGAAAATGCATCCTGAAATGCTTTTATTCCTTACAAAAATCAAACAACTCTCTGTCAGGGAAGAGAATGATGATCCAAGGCTTAATACAGTGAGCCAAATTTCTATCTCAAGTGAAACTGATGTTCAGATGAGAAAGAACATAGATGCTGAATCATATACTCGTCATCTTGTTGCCCAAGAAAATAGCAAAGGGGGAGAGGAAGAGTGCAGCTACTACATGTGGAAGCAAAAATTCCCTGTCAAATCTGCGTGTAGGGTAGAAAAGAGAATGGAAGTTGATGAATGGGTGATCGTTCTGGCTTTTCCATGGAGTCAGAGGCTGAATCGAGGACTGGCAACGCCCGGTGTATACTCTTTTCTACCAACTGAGATGGAGACAAACTTCCCGTTCATAATTCAGGCGGATTTCCTTCTATCGTCGTCAAGGGAGTCGATTCTTGTTGATAGCCCATGGAACAAGGGGATTCTTGAATGTGTGCCTTTCGCCTTTATTAATGCTTTTGTCTCATTGGTGAAATCAACAGACTCTGCTCCCTCCTCCTGTATTCCCTCCATGTTCCGGTTCCTCCCAGTGGAAAGCTCCTCAGTTCTGTTTAATCCTATGAGGTTGGCCATCAAAGAGAAAGTAATGGCAGAGCATATCATACCATGCGAATCGAAGACTGCCCAAAAGATCTTCTCCAAACCCAATGAAGTAGGCCGACTGATGCCGGCCTTTTGGAATATCCTGGAAAAGGCACAGAAGATAGGGGTGGACTTGAAGAACTTGTCATCGCATGGAACATATGTCTTGAGTTCTCCATTCGATAAGGAGGAATATGATAAAGTGTTGAACTTTCTTGGAGTGGGATTTGTGGATAAGCAGTGGTATGGAAAGTGCATTGAGAGTTCCAATCTCGTTAAAGAAGTTACCGAGAATGTTTACTTGGACCTTTTGCATTTCCTAGCTGATAACTGGAGGAATTCCTTTGATAGTACTAACATACAGAACATACCCCTCATAAAGTATGTAGATGTGAATGGTGGCGTTTCTTTCTGGAGCATATACAGAGCAACACAATACACTGAGAGGATTGGTATTGCATCCAAACAAAATTGCATTTCTTGGCTGATTAGATGGGGCAGGGAATTGAGATTTGCAGCTAATGTCTTTTTCTTACCCGAAAGCACGCAGACAGCTATTGGAGTGTATCACAAACAAGATACGCTCAAAAGTTGGCTTAAAACTTATGTTCAAGTGCAGGATTTAGATGTGTACGACTATGGGCTTAAGGCTTTGGCAAGACTGGGGAATGATAAAAGGCTTGTGATTGTTTTCACTCACTTCTTATATCACTCATGGTTGAAGGAATATGTGACGCCGTGGGCTGTCAAGGAGCTGTGCGCTTGCATTCCACTCGTGGATAACTATGGATGCGTGACATCACAAAGGAAGGAGGTTTTGGTCCCTGCTAAAGGCAGCAAGTGGGTTGGATTGATCGGTTCAAATCCTTGGAGATTGGAGAATTATGTTGAACTTAGTGCAGACTACATGTCATCTGGAAATTTTGCTGGGAACTATACTTTTGAAGGTCAGCTTCTGGTCTTCCTTAAAGATCATATTGGAGCTTCTGATGTTCCAGAGATATGTCCTCCCAATGCTTCATTCCCTACTGTATCTTCACCTTTGACAAAGGAGAATACATTCTTGCTCTTAGACTGGATTTGTCAATTGAAATATAGAGGAATTCAAATTCCGCGAAGGTTTTTGGACTGCATCAAGCATGGAAGGTGGCTTATGACTTCTGTTGGTTACAAGCCCCCATCTGAATCATTCCTGTCCGGTTCTGATTGGGGAAGTTTGCTACAGATGGAGTCAGTTCTCATTGACATACCTATGATCAATCAGTTGTTCTATGATTACAAGCTTGGCAACTACAAGGAAGAATTGAGATCGATTGGTGTCCGATTTGAGTTTGGGGAAGCATCAACCCATATCGGTGATCATCTCATGTCGATGGCAGAAAATTCCAATTTGACAAGAGGAAATGTGATTTCTCTTCTCAAATTGATTAGAGTGTTGAGGGAGAAGCAACTATCTCCTGAACATCTCATCTCTAGAATCAAACATGGAAGGTGGCTGAAGACCACACGGGGCTATCAGTCTCCAGTTGGATCTATTCTTAACAATTCTGAGTGGATTACGGCCTCATATATCAGCACTCTTCCCTTCATTGATCAAGGCTTCTATGGTGATGATATCCTTGGCTACGGGACCGAGCTTGAGTTACTCGGTGTTGTAGTTAGCTTCAAGAATAATCACCATCTTGTGGTTGATAATTTCAAATTGACTTCTCCAGTTACTGCTGATGCTGCTATTTTGATACTTGAATGCATTCGACATGTGAATTCATCTGAGAAATTTTTAAGTAACCTCAGAGGGTTAAGATGGGTGAAAACCCATATTGGCTACAGAACTCCGACTGAATCTTTCCTTGTTGATACGGAGTGGGAGTGCCTTCTTGAGGCAGTTGATGAAGTTCCACTGATTGATCAGAGGTTTTATGGAGGCAGGATTGGATCTTACCGGGAAGAGTTGAAGAAAGCTGGGGTACTAGTGAGATTTGAGGAAGCATCCAAGGCGATTGCTAATCGGTTTAAGCTGCTTTCATCTTCATCCTCTCTTACAAAGAAAAATGTCATTGCATTGCTTTCATGCTACCGACAACTGAAGGAGATGGAATACAGGTTCCCTGCTGATCTTACTAATTGTATGCGCAATGAGAAATGGCTGCATACCCAGATGGGCTTTAGGTCTCCAAAGGAATCAATCCTGTTGGATCTTGAATGGGAATCAGTATCCCTAATTTCCTCACTTCCTTTCATTGATGATACTGATTCTTATTATGGCAAGGAAATCTATGGATACAAAGATGAGCTCAAGGCTTTGGGTGCTATTATCGAATTCAAAGATGGAGCCCATTTTGTTCTCACTGGCCTTCACTTTCCTAAAGATCCTTCAATTGTGACTCCATCCAGTGTTCTTTCATTGTTGAAGTGTATTCGGAATTTGAAAGAGAAAAAGATGGACATTTTCCCGAAGGAGTTTATGAAAAGTATTAACAAGAAGTGGTTGAAGACGGTAATGGGGTACAAGTCCCCGGCTGAGTGCGTCCTTTTTCATCCGAAGTGGGAATCATTTTTACAGAGAGGTGATGGACCATTTATTGATGAGGCTTTCTATGGCTCGGAGATCATAACATATAAGGAAGAACTAATGGCGATTGGAGTTATCACAGAATGTGGTAATGGATGCTCATTGCTTGCTGATCATCTCAAGTGCCACTCTCAGGGGGATGTGATTGCTAGAGTTTACAAGTACTTGAGTGAATTCAAATGGGAACCTGAAGATGGAGCTTCTGATTCGATATGGATACCGAATGGCAGTGAAGGAGGTAAATGGGTTGGATCCGACAGCTGTGTTCTTCATGACGAGGATAATCTCTTCAGCTCTCAGCTCTATGTTTTGGACAAGTATTATGAGCAGAATCTACTTGACTTTTTCTCCATGGTTCTCAAGGTTAAGAATGGTCCAATTGTGGAAGATTACTGCAAGCTATGGAATATGTGGGAAACTTCAGTTCGTCAACCAACAGTTGCTGAATGCTCTGCTTTTTGGGTCTTTGTTGCAGAGCACTGGAATTCGAAGTCAGATAACCTTCTTACGGGGAGAATAACTAAGCTTCCTGTGCTTACAGGTTCCATCACTTTTCTCAATTTGCCTTAAGAATTCTTGAATTATTTCTAAACTTGCTCTTAATGATCTGCTGAACTTCTCTTTAGTGCTCAAATTTATTTATAGAAATTTCGAGAAATGTTTATGAATATAGTCTTATTCTTTTTGTACATACTGATTAGTGTTTTATCATGAGAATTTCTCAAACTGTTTGTGAATATTGTCATGGTTCAAAGTCGCGGTCTCAGCCGCTTACTCGGACGGCACCGAGACGGATCGGTATCGGCGATTCTGATCGGACTCGGACGATATGCACAAAATACTACATAGAAAGCTCAAAAAATTATGAAAAAATCATGATAAATCATAAAAAAAAATGTAGACATCAAAATTCAGGTATCACATGTCCAAAACAAATTTGTTTTGAGGGAGTAATTTGGGAAATATTATGATTTTAGTGTAAATTCAGAAATATAAAAGATTTGAGGGGGTAAATGTATAAAACCCAAAATCCCTCGTCTCCCTCTCCCTGCCGGATTGTCAAACCCGGCTTGGCCACCGAATAGGAAAGGTGAAATCTAGTAACATAACGAACACCTAAATGGTGTCAATGTACTTAGCATGCAAATGGATCAGAACTGTTCTTTGACAGCTCACACACGGACACACACACACACACACACACATACTATATGTATACTCTGAGGATATGTTTTGTAAGAATTCTTGGACTGAATTGTTTATTCACAATTGTTAATATGCTCACAGGGAATGGAATTTCACTGTCCAACAAGCAAGATGTTTTTGTTCCTGATGATCTTCTATTGAAGGATTTGTTTGATGAGGCCTCTGAAGAATCTGTATTCATATGGTATCCTCTAACAAGTTCTCCTTTCACATCTCGGACCAAAATGAACGCAATCTTCAGCAGCCTGGGGGTTCGAACAATTTCTGAGGCAATAGTGAATGACCAGTTCTCTCTATCACAATGCACTGATTTCAGGAAACTAGATGCAAAAGATACTGTAATCAAAACAGGGTTGCTCAAGATTGTTCTTGGTTTTCTAGCTGATCCTTCCCTTGATATTTGCACTGAAAAGAGGCAACAGATTGTAAAATGCCTCTCTGATTCTACTGTCTTAGAGACCGATGAACCCATTACGATGAATTATAGCCTACTTCTCTCATCAGGAAAGAATTTGGCAGTTAAGGCAAGTAGAATTATTCGGTGGGAAAGGGAGAACTCAAAGTTGTTCATTCAGAAGATCGATAGGTCGTCTGGACAGAAAGCGAACATTGAGTTTGCCACATACTTCTCTAAAGTGATATCGGAGGGCCTACTGTTTGAGAGAGCCGATCAGATTGCTGCGCTGACCGAGCTTATCAAGCTTGGTTGCCTCTTGGATTTTGATGATGCTGCAGTAGGATTCTTGTTGAAGAGCAAGAATCTGCGACTTTTTGCCGAGGATGAGGAGTTATTGTCATCAGCATTTTCCTCTCTTAAAATCTGAGATGTAGAGGTTTTACTTTATGTTAGTATGAAACTGTTTTAAGCTTCTGGAACTTTACATTGTATCCTTGCTTGTTTTATATTTTAGCTTGATCTTGGTCATGTGTGAGTTGTGAAGATTAGTAGAGCAATGGTCTGATGTTATTTTGCAAAGAAATTCACTCTTGAATTGAAGTTTGTTGCTTGTATATTTATTCTGCATTTCTTTTTGTCATTTATATTTATTGCTGCTGACTGCAATATAATTCATCTGTTACTGTTTGTGTCATCTATTCTTCATTTGATTCTCTACAGTTGTGTCATAATCATATAATCAAGGTATATGGATGGGTTTATGCCCTCTGAGTTTTTCATAGCTGTTCTGTTTGTTTTTTGGGAGGGTTTATGATATTGAGCATTGATATGAATTTTGCATTACTTTCGAGTTCAGGTGCAACATTGCCCTTCTCCAAGGGTAAACTGTTTTTTTCATTTCTATTTTCATTTCTTTCGAGTTAATCAGAGTTGTAAATTTCTTTTCCTTGAGGTAAAATGATGTTCATTAGTACATTGCAACGTTGGCTGGAAAAGAACAAGAGGAAAATTCTGAAGTTGAATGTGTCTTGCGTCCAATTAAAATGAATTGGTGAAGGAAAAATGAAAATGTGTGAGGCTCGTCTCACATTGGGGTGCGAGGCGATTGGAGGAGATTATATCCAAAAATAGAGGACGGATGCAAAAGACTGATGCCATGATAAGAGCTTGTTTTTCTTGATTTTTACATGTTTGCATGGTGGAGAGATTTTCACTCTTACACATCCCTCCTCTGCTGTGAATTCCCTCTCGTATGCTCGTGCCAATAACAACCAACACTTGTCATATGGATCACCGTTCATATTGCATGTATATTCACGTATTTCTGTTGCATGATTGTTTCCCATTACTGATATTCCCGTTACTGGATACGTGAGTTGTTGATATGCGATGTGTGAAACTAAGTGCCACGTAGATCCAACCCCTTGGGCCACCTCTAGAATCGCACATCTATTGTTTCTCGTTTCCTGTTATCTTGTTATATGCTATCAACAGAGTTCAGGTCCTATTATCATGTTACATGTACCATGTACTATACTTGTTCTTGCTATATAATGTACTCCAAATTAATGAATATAACTTGGGGATAAGGGAGACTTGACGGTTGACTAGGTGTTGTCGGGTAGATGTCTGGATCCATTGTTAGTCCCACTACAGGGGAGGTGGTAGGGCTGACTACCGTTTGTATTGTATTGTTTCTTGCTCCTGACCTAACAGGTAGCCCTAGTCTTAGCAGTCAGGGATCTATTTAAGGACGTTGTCCCGGGTGTGCACGGGATACACCCACCTGACTAACAGCTCCTCGACCATTGGGTTTTCAGTTAACATAATAAAACGGTATAAACAATAGTGATGTAACTGCAATCAAACAATTGGAGCAAGTGAAAGATACAGCATCAGCA
>JAVRMC010023276.1:0-13015 GCA_032274545.1 Agave americana | reverse complement strand
GTGCCTCACTTGTGTTGAACCAAGAGAGCTTCATATAGCACCTCAACTCTTATTTAGAGGAATTTAGAGGAGATAGTCCAGAGCCCTTCACCGGGAATTTGGCTACACTCTTTGGTTACACTAAGTGTGTTGCAATTTGTTTTTAATTCCACATCATTTGTCATTAGATTAGCCTTACATCTATTCACCCCCCTCTAGGTGTACTTTCAATTCGTATATTTCATGTTACGAAAAATTATTGAAAAAGTATTGTTAGACCGTAACAATATGTAATGTTCTACTGTTTTACCGTTTACATGGTTATTTGTTCACATTGTTACTGTTCACTGTCACTGTATCATCTCAGTAATCTAGTTAACATGGGTATTGATTGATTTAAATATAAATATAATTAGACAACTTATACTGAGATTGGGAAAATTGATAGAGGAGATAATGTCTGCCTAGGATACAGGTTGCGGAGCCGAAAGAGGGCTCCACACATGTTTCTCTGGGATGACTGACATCCCGCCATGTTTATATTGTTATTGTTCATGTATTGAGTACCTGACGGTACGGCCTGGTTCAGCGCCAGGAACATGGGCCGTGGTCCCGGGCATATATTGGACCCTTAAAACATAGACAATTTCTCCACCAATCAGTTTCAATAACATGAGACCTTAACTGACATATGTAGTAGGTGTAATATGGGATGCATTTACTGCATGTGGTAATTGATGGTTCGCAAACATAATTAATAAAAATAGATATTTCATAATGTAATATAAAGTGACAATGTATTTACTTGTCCTATACGTGCTTTGATAGACACCTGGCATATGATTGCGTAACAGACTGCTCCCATACTCTTTAAATTATGTATTGCATGTTATCATAATACTTGTGACGTGTTGATTGATATTATATCAGACTATGTCTTCCAATTTCAGTTTTATCCATGGTTCTTTATTTAGTATATTTTATAATGGTTTTGTAATATGCTCACATGTAATATGCACGTGCATATTCTTTCATTTTATACATTTATTTGGAGTTTTCTGGCACTTCTGGATATGCACATCCAGGTCTGGGTTATTTCTTTTACTGATCAAGTATTTGAAGAGTATCACACGCATTACGAGAAGCCCATAGTTTTTTTGCTTGATCACCCAGTTTTGATATCTCTTCATGTATTTTATTTTTATTGATTCTTTATATATATGGACTCAGCTTTTATTCTATTTGGTTATCCATAGAATAATATATCCTTGTGCTAGAAATTTATTTCATATTGCAGTGGCTTTATTTCTTTTACAGCTAATTTATATAGCTTGCTCAGGTTACATTAGACTTAGCGTGTATATGTGGGGTATTCTTCTCGCGTATATACGTTGCCGACTCTTGTGGCGTCTCTGCTCCAGCGTATTTTGGGAAGCGGGACGTGACATCTTATTTGCGATCAAAGATAATGATATGCTACTTGTATAAATTTACATTGATGACATTATCTTTTATTCTACTAATGAGTTATAGAGAGGGATAGTTTCTATAATATGAGACTTTTAATTATAGTAGGAAAATAATTAAAATAAAATTGATTTATGAAAATAATAGAAAGATAGGAAAAAATAGAGAAGGACAAGAAAACATGCACGCGTTTCTTATTTGTTTTTAAGAGTAGTTGTAGATTATTATTAGTAGTAGTTTTACTTAGTTTGTGTTACAGAGGATCAGATACCGAGCATATATTAACCCCTTTATATTCGTACTTGTTTTCCTTTTGCAGGTACAAAAAAAAATTGTCTCTTGAATTTGCTAACGATATTTGATAAAAGCAAATTTAGATGTTGATTGAATCTGGATGCTAATCCAATATTATTGATTACAATTAAGCTTTTGAATAAAATATCATGTTTATCTATCAAATTCAACGTACATGGTCATGAAAATATGCTCTGTGATATATATATTAAATCAAACTAGATAGGCTTCAATCTATATGTAATTATGATATATGTCATTTATGTCTACTTATCTATTCGGATGTTTCAAATAAGATAGCATTATCCATATTAATTCATATTTACAATTAGAAAAATTCAACCAATAGACCAAATGTGTCTTATATAATGTTAAGCCTTGATGGCAGACGGGCTGATCGAGTAACAAATGACGCACGGGCTTGGCAAGAAAACACATTAAAGATGTTTCTCTAAAGGGAAGGGAAAAGGATTGAACTGACTTAGATACAAAGCATATATAGATGTTCAAGAAATACTTTTGTTAACACATTAAAATAAGGATTAGAAGTAACATTGAACCCGAGTTGCATCATATGCTAGCTGGTCAAAACATATGTTTATTGAAGGAGAAGAGAAAAGTGAAATTAATCTTAGGAAATCACATGTTCTTTATTTACTTTCTATTTTTCTAATGTCTTAGTAGAAGACAATGACAGTGTTGTCGTCAATTACATGTGTTATTTTTTATGTTTCATGTTTGTGTTGTTTAATTATTTATATCTGTTTACATCTCAAGTTATTAGTCGTACCGATTATCTAGGTGTCGTTGTTTCTCCCTTGCTATTTTTCTCTGCTTATATGTTTTATATCTTTGATTTAAGTTATTTAATTGTAATTGAGATTTGAATTTGAACATCTTAAAGTAGGGTTATTTACATATATACCCTCCAAATTTTTAATATTTAGAATTTATCCCAAAATCTTTGATATTAGAAATATACCTTCGAAATCTTATAAACCTTAATAACTTATCCCTCAAGCTAGATTTTGAATAAAATAAGAGTCTTTTACCCGTTATGCCCTTTTTCTTTCTTCTTCATTGTTCTTATTTGACCTAATCCAAATTCTATCAGACCCAAAATTCTTGTCCTCCTTTTCTTCATTCTTATTCTTATATATATATATATCTCTCTCTCTCTTATAATCGCTTAAACCTAAAGTTCCTCTAAATTTTCTATCAAATCTCACCCTTGAAGTTTCTTCATATTTCTCTCAAATTTCTTAAGAAAAATATGTGAAAATGATTTGATGTGAATTTTTAATAATAAATACATGAATAGAAATATGTTTGACTTGAGAGTGAGAAAGAGAGAGAGAAGTGAAGAAGGAGGAGAAATAAGTTGAAAAAAAAGATAAGCTTATAAGCTTTAAGTTGGAATGTAATGTTTACTCTAAACAAGGACAATTTAATTATTTAAAAATATTAGACAAATTAATAGAATCAAACCGAACATTCTCTTTTTATTCTTGAAAAAAAAGTATACTTTTATGATGTTAAAGATTTGGAGGGTAAATTTTTAATATCATTGATTTGAGAGTAAATTTCTAAATACTAATAAATATTTAGAGTATATATCTAAATAACTCTTTAAAGAATTTAGGACCAAATATCGAATGAGCAAGTCCTTATCATCGGATCTAATCGAGTCAGATCAATCAGACCGACCCGTTTAATAAGCGGGCTAATTGGGTCGGGTCAACCTAACTCCGAGGCCATAGAGAGGTCGGTTGCTGACGTAATATATACCCGTTACAGAGATAGAACGAGAGAGTTCGGTCGCGGAATTATTACGCGGTCAAATTACCGATTAATCCTTCTCTGATCCCTTTCTCTTTAAATACAGGGTTCCCTTCTCTTGGAGCGGACGTCTCTAATATTTTCCCTCTCTCTATAAACCTTCTCTCAAATTTAATCGATCAAGAAACCATAATTCACCGCCCTTTCGAGAAACCCTAACCGTAGCCGGCATCTCTCCCTCTCCAACAAGAAGGAGAGAAGCCGATGAGGATGCCAGTGCGTGAAGACGTGCGACGAATCAGAAGATTTTCAAGGAGGTATGGTTTCGATCTTACTTGGAGTTTAATTTGACTGATCTGATTTGATTTATTTTGGGGAAAGTTGGGATCTTTGAGATTTGGGTATTTTCTTGTGGGAGATGGCTATTTTGTTGAAGTAGGAACATATAATTGAAGCGTTTTCTAATTTCTTAAGGTGGGTTTGTATGTGGTCGGAGGATCGCTGGCTGAAAGTTGCGATTGTCTGGCTTAGTTTGCTTTTTTCCCTCTGTTTAATCAGTTCTCTTTACTTTTCTTTTCCCCCCCGAAAATATGCTTAAAATGCAATGGCCTTTGTGCCCATTCTCTGGGCTTTCTTTCTTGATCCGTGTTCTTTTCCCCCCTTAATCTGTGTTTTCTTTCTTGAAGTTTTACAACTGATTAGTCCATTGAGTGTACGATTCTTCTGTTGAAGCGTGCATCAGATTGTGTTTAGTGTGTTTCCCAAGATTAGGTTGATGGAAGCAGATCAAGTCATGCGAATTATGAGGTTTTATATGTGTATGTTTCTTCAGAATTATGATTCTTTTATATGTATTTTAATTTGTTCAACATGCTGATATGGGTTCTGTTTCTGTTTGGAGCTAGTTATTCTGATTTTATTCCGGTATCCTGTTGGTACTTAGTAATACTGCGTCTATACTACCCAGCAAATAGGTAGAATATTCACGTGCAAGCTAGTACAGTAGATGAATTATTCCGGTATTATTTATACCTTATCGAAAAGGCATGACTTTGAAATGTCTAGTTGATTTCTCGCACCTATTATATAAAGTTATGAAGTTAACTAAAAAATTTGGATCCCTACCTTTTTCTTCCTTGTTTGGAAACTGCCACATTTTCCTCCTACTACGTGAGACAGTTGTTTCTACTTTTATTAGGCATGACTACCCACTGCTGATCCATATGCCAAAACACCCGCTTCACCTTCACAGCACTCCACTCATACGCTTAGCTAAAGTTATATGCATGCTCAGTTTAGCGATTGGTTTCTGCAGAATTCAAAATACCTTTACATCCAGGTCTGGTATTGCCAGATTTGTCCAGAGTATTATCAAATAGAAAAGTTTATGGGCCTGGTTCAGATGTATGTGGATAGCGAATTCTAATCCTAATCCTACATTTCAGTGTCGAACTGCAGATATGTGCACTTACCTGCTCAAGTAGACTATTATTGCATGACTTTTTTCTACTATAGACGTGTTACTTGTCTTAAAACTAGTCAACTACTCGTGTCTTTTGTCCAGTATGATACTTTGGTGATCTACACTATTGAAAATTTGAATTGCATTTATCCACTTAACCTAATAATACTTGTTTTCCATCATTCATGCTTAACTGTAGATGGTACATCTTCAGTTTGGATCTACATATGTAGATATGGAGAACTAGTATTTGTTATCATGTCATTTTAGGCTAACAAAAATCTTCATTCTTTTGCTTGTTATAAGATGGAGTTTTTGTTATATCCACTTCATTACAGTTGAATGGGTTCAAAACTATACACAACACACTCACACACAGAGTCATTTGTAGCCTATCACAGAATCCCTTTCAAATGAAAAATCCCCTGCTAGTTGCTCTGTAGTCATTGACAAAGATTTACAGAGTGATATCTGGACACTGGGTACTTATTAAGCTGGCTTCTTTGTAGAACTCGTATTTCTAAATGGAAGCCTTGTCCCTTTGTTCTATATGATGAAAAACCATATCATTGTTTTTATTTGTAGTATTTGTACCTTAACATATTCAAATTGCCCGTATATGTAATAGAATCAGGACATATTAGAATATCCTTTTGCCTGATTTTTCCACAAGGACAGCATTATTACCTGGATTCAGATATGAGATACTCCAGAATCTGTTTACGCCCATATTGCAGCAGCCAGGTTGCCACTGCTTGTGCGATATTAGACCCATTAATGGAATAGGCTAGTAGCTTGTTAGGTTGCAACTGATGCACTGGATGTGTTAGAAATCTACTCATGCATGTAGATCAAATCTTCCACCAGTTTGGAGAATCCTGTTTTACTTATTTTTGTTTTCTAGAATTGATATTCTATTATATATTCTTGCATGTGTTTGGAGGTTCCAGTATTTTAATCCTCTAGTAAGGAGCCTGGTTTGGCCATAAATGCATTTTTTTAACATGTATCAACCCCTGTGGGTCACAATACATCTTTTATTGAATTCCAAAATGTTGGTTTCATTATACTTTTAGGTACTTTTCATCATCTGATATTCAATTCAAATGCTACTTCCATTAACTTGAAAAGAGAGAAAATAATATAAACTTTGGTTGAATGGGCTTCCTCGATGGGAGACTTCTTCCTCCATTGATAGATGTTGTAGACTATAGTAGCTAGAACCTTAAGTCTGGATCAGATGCAAAAATAATTTACCATAATTTTGCATCCTGGCCTAATTTATTGAGTTACAGTGAGTTCTTGAGACACTTATCGTTTCCTTAACGTGTCTTCATCTCGGGATGATTCACACATCTCAAGTCTATGTTTGTCAGTATAAAGTTTTCATGGCTTGGCTGAAGTATTTAGCGTTCAATGCCTCATGCAAATTGCTTTTGCAATGAATAGAATGTACTCCTATTATGTGCAGTATGTCAAATTGCTCTGCTAGTAGATGAATAGTCATTCAAACTTTTTGTTGCAGGCTCTCTCCTTCTATGCTTCAGTATGCTCTTTCATTTTCCTACTTGTTTTCATAGATATTAAACATCATTATGAACAAGATTAAATACCTGATATTTTGATTGGAAAACGAACATAATTGGCTGTTGAATTGAGTGTTTATTTGTGATCATCGATTTGGAAATAGTAATAACCTACACTGATACTTTGGCTACAGGATTCCGAAACAAGTCATCTTGGTGTCTACAGAAAGATAATTCAAAGATCTACAAGTTTTATGTTGAGAGCTTTTGCTGATTCATCCATTTGACTGCATGTATTGACCATTTACGGAATATGTTAGAGTTAGAAATGAATTATTATGTAATAACTAATCTTGAGGGGCTTTTATGTAATAATTCAATCATTATAAAACCTCATCATATGCGCAGAGATCAGGGGCAGCCATTTCTAGGATTTAGGTTTTTAGGTTTTGTTTTTTTTTTGCTTCTCATGTATTGCGGCTGAGAATACTTTATTATTTTATTTGATTTTTTTATATTGAAAATTGTGCAAAGAGTTACTCTCGGCTGTTTTGGATTTAGGATTATTTTAATGTAGTTTTTTATGTAATGTTTTTGGTGCTCTCATTTCTTGATTGCGACAGGAAATTATTTGTTAATTATTTTATTTCTGGGAACTTGCGCCAGTGCTTTTTGGTATGCATTCTTTGGGCAGCACGAGATTTGTTGGGGGGAGAATTAATTTTTTCATCTTGGATCTTATGCCACCAGAGGTTGTTTCTTTATTTATCTGCTTGTAGCAGACTCCAGATCAGGTAACCTCTGGACTGTCTCCTGATTTGTTTTTGCTGGTTAATTTAATAGATTAATTCTATTCATTATGCTTTATTATATCAATTATTTATGATAGCAATTTTAATATGTGTAGCTAAACTCCTTACAAGTATCTAGGGGAGATGAACTTAGGCTAGATTATATGTGGTCAAAGTTTCTCCTATCTAGGGTTGTTTGCACGCATATTTTGATCTAGATATTTTAGGAAATTAATTTTCATGACAACTAGATATTTATCTTTAGTCAATGATCCATGCTTAGGGTTTTATTTTCACTACAACTAAATATCTTTAGTCAATAATCCATACTTAGGGTTTTATTTTTTTTCTGTATTTTATTTACTCGGTTGATTTTAGTTACCTTTGATGGTTATATGATCACATAACGTAGATAATACCCTGTGCTTAATTGAAAGTTCAAACCTATTTTTGCTTTTAGAAATTGGGATTGATTGATGGCACACTAGTAGATAGTGAGGGATTGACGCTTGATGCTTAGTCTAGGGGATTCAACCCTAGGTGCTTGACTTTACCTTAGATTGACACTCAGTTTAAACCTCAAATCCAAACTCCAAACTTCATTTAATTCGCCTAGATAGTGTTTAGACCTGAAAAATCACCTGTCCATGTGGATTGGTCACTCAAGTGCTATATTGAACAATCGTGCACTTACGGTATTTTAATAGTTAGAGTGAAAATATTTCATCAAAGGCACCGTTGCCGGGACACAGTGTTCTATCTTTAGTTTTAACACTTTTACCAGATTGAAAAAAATAAAAAATAAAAAAATCAAAATAAAAAAAATCTAATTAACAAAAAATCATTAAAAAATAAAAAATCCCCTTCCTTTCCATCAACCTCTCTTCCGTGGCCTATCAAAATTCATTCGGTCATTATCCATTTTATCGGCCATACACTCCTTTCCATCATGAACCTCACCTATGAGCTTTAATGACTATATCCAACTCACATTATCTCATTTTTTTTCATCTCATCCTTCTATTTAGTGTTATAACTGTCATAATTCATCTCTTCTTTTAGAGCAATATTCTTCGATAGTCCTTTCGTTAGGACATACTCAACATCAATTGAACACATTTCAAGGACCTACGAATGAACCGTATCCAGTAAATTTTATATCGGAGTGTTGGAACCATCTGAATTTCTCATGGGATCAATCACATCTAAATTCCCAATCAAATATAATACCAAATTGGTCCTACGAATCATCACTTCCATCTTAGAGATTTGATAATGAGCATGAGGAACCGAAAAGCACATTAGAGGAAAGTTTAAAGGCTCTAAAAGAATTTGAAAATCAAGTAGCTTCTTTCCAACAGTCTACGACTCAATTTGAAAAATTCAGTTCTTAGGCCTTAGATTATATAAATGATCAATGGCCGCTATGACTAGTAAGAGAAAGAAAATAACAAGCGTTTCATAATCAATTTGTTCCTGAGCCAACACCGATTCAAACCACTTCAATTCAAGAGGACATTCATTCTATCAAGTGAACGAACTTCAAACGTTGAAATCCAAAAAGCAGATCGATGACCATATTGATGTGTCTACTATTTTCATTGAGATGCCTTTTGAGTTCATTCCATCATTTCACTTGAATCAATTTGAAGAGTTTGAATATGAGAAGCTTGTTGAGGAAGTGTACATGTGCATTAAGTGTGCAAATTTGATGATGATCCTTTGTGTTTGGATGAATTACTTAGAGATGATTTGGTTGCACATATACCTTCATTAAAGCAAATTGATCAAAACTGTAGGGATGGATGTGATGATGAACTTTTGCTTCTTGATAAACAATTTGAGGGATATATCTGTTGAAGAGCAAAAGATTTCTTTAAATTATGTTGAGAAGATAGAGCACATCGATCATAATTATAAGGATGCATTTATGGATAATCAACCTTTGTTTCTTGATGAACTTTTTAAGAATGAGGATGATCTGAGAAATTATGTGTCGAGAATCTTAAGTCTGGAGTTTTCTTTTCTCAAAGAAAATTTGATTTGAGTATATCTTCACTTTCGATGTGCTAAGCAATGATCAATCTTTTGAAAACATAATTCAAGAACCGCTGATTCACCAAAACTTTGAAAACCTCTTTGAATACGAACTTATGTGTTTGGATGAATCGAATAGAGATGCTTTGATTAGTTACACACCTCAAAGAAAATTGTTGATATAAGTAATTGAGGTGATGTTCGAGGATGAGCTGAAATTTTTAGGCATTCATGTTGTGGATGCTCTAATTAAGATGTGTGACGATGATCAATTTGTGAGGAGCAGAAGTGGGAAGAAGAACAGGAGAAAATTGAGAAAGGTATTGAACAAATTGGAGAGGATAAATGGAAAGATGACCAAAAAAAATTGACCTCTTCAATTTCACCACTGAAGATAACTCATTGGAATGATGAAAAACGAGCTTGAGGAAATAGATCTAGAAAGATCGAGATGTGGGGGAGATGTGGAGTTATACATATGTATATATTTGTTTTATTTTTCATTTAGTTTGTGAGTCTTTATTTTTTTAGTTAGTCGAGTAAGTGCAGTCTTTAGTGTTAGTAAGCATTTTATATATCTCTTTCTCTAACCTATGTGTTAAGTATATTGTAAGTGATACAAAATAAATTCGGATGCATTCAACACACACATGGAGTATTTTTGTTGCTTCGACAACTGGGTTTTCTAGTGCACTATGAGTGTTTCTAATTCTAGCATACTGTTACATTTTTATATTTTTTGTATGCTTGATTTGCGTAATTATCATGATGGTGTGCATGTATTTGGATGTGTAGATTACATGCCATATTCTTTTTATCTTTGTATTCATGTGTGTGCATGAGGATATGGTTCAATTTAGGTGTGGGAGAGATTTATATAGAATATGTGTCACTATTTTGCTTTTTAGAGTCTTTTTCTTAGTTCTTTTTAGGTGTTTAGGAGTCTTTGTTTTGAAACCTTTTTTTTAACAAATAGCTAGTTGGTATGTAAGTGAATTAGTATCTGTGAGTAGATTTTAAAGGTAAAATCGAGATGAGAGAGTTGTAGTCTAAAAAAATAAAGAGTAGAATTTAAAAACTGATATACTATCTAAACTTAGTTTAATTGATTATATATCCAACAACACTTACACTATTAGTTTATAGGTTTAGGATATTGATTACAACTAGATTACTTAAAAAAATGGTTTAAAACATATATTAATTAAGTCTTGTTTTGAGGCCTCAGTTGCTCGAGTAATTAAGTCTATAGGAGTGTCTGCACTTAGTACCCTAAGGCTATCTGGCTTGAGAGTTATTGGCCCAAAACTCGTTACATGGGTAGTTGAGAAAGCCTATTAGGACAATACACATTAAAAATCTAATAATTTTGAGGTGCCTTGTCCTTAGAAAGTCTTGGTATTTACGTGAAAGGTAGTTAAAAGTGTTGATCAAAAAAACACTTACAACCGTTTGGTTTCAAGAGCACTTACACTAGTTCATAGGCTTGGGATACTGATTACAACTGGATTACCTAAAAAATGGTTTAAAAAATATATTAATTAAGTCTTGTTTTGTGGCCTCAGTTGCTCGAGCAATTAAGTCCATAGGAGTGTCTCTGCACTTAATACCCTAAGACCATCTGGTTTGAGAGTTATTGGCCCAAAGCTCATTACATGGGTAGCTGAGAAAGCCTAACAGGACAAGACACGTTAAAAATCTAACAATTTTGATTATCAATTAGCTAGATGCCTGGGCCTCAGAAAGTCTTAGTATTTATGCGAAAGATAGTCAAAAGTGTTAATTAAAAAAACACTTACAACTGCCTTGGTGTCAAGGGTACTTACTATTAGTTCATAGGCTTAGGATATTGATTACAATTGAATTACTCAAAAAATGGTTTAAAAAATATATTAATTAAGTCTTGTTTTGTGGTCTCAATTGCTTGAGCAATTAAGTCCATAGAAGTGTCTATGCACTTAATGCCCTAAGACCATCTGATTCGCTAGTCATTGGCCCAAAACTCGTTACATGAGTACCTGAGAAAGCCTAATAGGATTAGACACGTTAAAAATCTAACAATTTTGATTATCAATTAGTTAGGTGCCTTAGCCTCAGGAGGGCCTTGACCTTAGGAAGTCTTGATATTTACGCGAAAGGTAGTTAAAAGTGTTGATTAAAAAAAACACTTACAACTACCTTGGTATCAAGAGCACTTACACTATTAGTTAAGTCTTGTTTTGTGGCCTCAGGAAGCCACACTATTAGTTCATATGCTTGGGATATTGATTACAACTGGATTACTTAAAAAAATGGTTTAAAAATATATTAATGCCCTAAAATCATCTGGTTTGGGAGTCATTGGCCCAAAGCTCGTTACATGGGTAGTTGAGAAAGCCTAACAGGACAAGACACGCTAAAAGCCTAACAATTTTGATTATCAATTAGTTAGGTGCCTTGGCCTCAGGAAGCCTTGGTATTTACGCGAAAGATAGTTAAAAGTGTCGATTAAAAAAAAAACACTTACAACTACCTTGGAATCAAGAGCACTTACACTATTAGTTCATATGCTTGGGATAAAAATATATATTAATAAGTCTTGTTTTGTGGCCTCAGTTGCTTGAGCAATTAAGTCCATCGGAGTGTCTCTGCACTTAATGCCCTAAGACCATCTGGTTTGGGAGTCATTGGCCCAAAGCTCGTTACATGGGTAGCTGAGAAAGCCTAATAGGACAAGATATGTTAAAAACTTAACAATTTTGATAAAAAACTAACAATTTTGATTATCAATTAGCTAGGTGCCTTGGTCTCAGGAAGCCCTGGTATTTACGCGAAAGATAGTTAAAAGAGTTGATTTTAAAAAAATGAAAATGAATGAAAAAAAGTATGAAAGTTAAAGTCAGAATTCCCAAGCTAAGAACTATATCATGATCGCAAGATGCACAGGACCTGAGACTTAGAATAGGTGGTGTAAAGTTTAGGATTCGAGCCTCTATGTTATAAATAATTTGATTTCTTGATTTGAGATTGAATTTGAAAATGATAACTCGTGAAAACTTAAGATCTTATCTGCTAGTGATGAATGCTGGGGGGAAAATAAGATTTTTATTCTTATTTTCTTTTAATTTTCTTTTCTTCATTTTTGGTTATCCTTGTTTCTTTTTGTTTTATTCCTTCACCTTTTTCTTAGAATTTTATGGGCATATTCACTGCAATCTCATGAGATAATACTCGTCCACTAGGGTAACCAAGGAGTTTAATGCCTTATAGCACATGCTAAGTATAACCGTGATTCCTACTAAAGTGAGTTAGAAATTTTCTTTTAGTTTTAGGATTTTTAGTTTTTCTTTTCTTTTAGGAATTATTTTTTTCTCGAGACATTACAAAAGGTAGGTGTGGGGGTGTGACAAGTGTGATATATATTTATCTTTTATACCATTGCCTATTTTCATGCCACATTTAATTCTGCATGAGTTTTTTATATGATTTTGTAGAAATTAGGTCAAGAGTAAAGATTAGAGAAAAGAAGTCAAAAAGCGATATTTATAAACACATTGAGAAAGTTGCAGCATAACATCTCAGTGATGAAATTAGAGAGTTCAACAGAGTCTATAAGTTATAGAAAAGAGGCTGTCAGAAGTTGAAGGCCAAAATGAACAGTCAGACGGCTGTCCAGTCGTCCGAACGACTTGTGGCCGTTG
>JAVRMC010023247.1:5492-22555 GCA_032274545.1 Agave americana | reverse complement strand
CGCAGAGAGAAGACAGTGAGAGGATGCTCCCCTCTTTCTCTCTCCTCCGTCTCTGTTAGTAGTAGAGAGAGAAAAAGAAAGGCCGACACCATCAACAACGCCCCTCCCCCTCGCAATCACGAGAAAACCGCTGCCGTAAAAAGCAACCGCCAATGCCGTTGAACAACATCCCGCATTGATCGCATCCGGGTGATCCGCCTCCTCCCTCCCTCCCCCTCGGCTCCCTAGGTTTTCCAAAGCTCGATTGGAGTCTCGCCTCGATCGCGCTCGGGCTAAGGTGAGACTGCTTGCTCCTCGCCTCCGATTGGGGTCTATTCCGTGTGTTTTTGATTCTTTGCTTGGAGATTGAGGCGTTCGCTTTTGGAATTTGGTTCTTTTGGCGAGAAAGTGAAAGGGGTTGGCCGAAATGAGGCATTTTGGTTATGAGTTTGTAAATCTTAGTATGAATTTTGGGAGGAGAATTCTTTTGGTGCGTGTTTTGTTTTAATTGGTCTTAGGATGTTGGTTTGGAAGGTGAATGTGGTGTTTTTTTGGTTCTTTGCTGCAGGTATGCATGATGCTGGCCCTGCGATTCGGCTCTGTGTGCTGCTGACTGGACACAAGTTTGTAGGATTTTGATGATAAATGGTAAACGAGCATTGGACTCCAACAATTTCATTTCTCTGAGTAATTGCTGCTGAATTCTATGAATTTGTTATCAAATTGGATTTTTATAATTGGGTTGATGGTAAATTTGAGATAGATTTGACTTTTCATTTGGCAGGTTTTCTGATTGGAAAAGAAAAGGGGGAAAAAAATTAAAAAATGAACGCCAATAGACATGTGGAGGTTCATTACATCGATACTGGGTTTCCTTACACTGTCACACAAAGTTTTATGGATTTGTTTGAAGGCCTTTCGTATGCACAGGTTGATGTTGCACTAGCAGAAGCTTTGCAGGATCAGGTGGCTTAAGGACACATTATGTCTTATTTTTCTGCAGAAAGTTCATAACTTTGTGTAGCTTAATTGTTGAAGTTTATGTAGCGATACAGTTAAAAATGCATAACATTATTTTATAGACTGAAAACATTTCATTCTCCACCTGTACATTTTTAAAAATTACATAGTTAAGATTGTAAATAACTTTTAAAACTTACTGCCAATGCTTTCTTTTTCTTTATTCTTTTGCGATCATAGTTAGGTTTTGTTATTTTTGGTTATCTATCCTCTGATGTCTCAATAGCTCTACTGAGAACTTGGGTTTCTGTTATCTAAATGAGGTCACTTCCATGACATACAACAGACTCATTTTTTTTTTCCATCAGCGAGTAGCTTTTTCTATGGAGCTGATACATCATATCGATGATAATGAAACCATATCTCTAGTTGCTGGTTTGTTTTTATCATATTATTTTTTTACTACTATAAAATAAATTTAATTTGTGCTTTCCTTAATAAGACAACAAAATCCCCAATGCCCGCCCCCCCGCCCCCTACTCCGTCCCCGGTGAATAGCATGTCACTTACGCTATTTATAATCTAATTTATGCGTTACAATAGTGCTCCTTGTGATGTGTATAGTTGTGTTTATAAACTTGCAGGGATATCCATATTGGTCGATGATGCACACAAGCTCATATAAATATGGATTTTCTAGTTCGGAAAGTAACCCTTATTACAGTTTCAGTAACTCATATGATATAAATGATAATGTACCAAGATTAGATGGAGGGAGGAGGATGTGGGACAACTCCGCTCCATCAACAAACAGTGTAGAGTTGCCACAGGTAGTTGTGCATGAAGTTGAGGATGCAGATACAAGTACTAACCCCAGCACTGAGGAATGTAAGTTAGGTCCAACTTCTCTCTTTGTTCTTCTTGCACGTTATTTTCAGATTAATTTTAATAGAAAGATTAGGAGGAACACTATACAGTGAAGGATACAAATTCAAAGACATGGTAGAAATTATAATTCATTTCTCTAAGAACTGAACGTTTCATTGCCACATCCCACTTTTCCAGAGTCAGTCTGCTCAATTTGTCAATCAGTGAACATGTTCTTCAATTTTTATGTTCAAAAGGTTGCTTTTACAGGTCATGTTTACTTTAAAAATACATCTTGGATTATCCTTCTCTATATTTTTTTGGCCTATGTCATATGGGAGAAAATATCCTACCTGTCTGCTGTTAGCTCCTGAACTTCGGGTGTATCTCATATTCCTTTATAGACTCTTCGTTGTGTTTCTTTCCTTTCTCCAACCCAACCACCCTAGGTCTGACATTGAAATGCTGTTGATGGATTGCCCTTCAAGCCCTTTACAGTTCCATGAACAAAAAGCAAAATTTGAACTGTTTCTAGCTATGTATGTGGGATCCTTCCCCCTACTAAAATTTGGTAAATCCACGCATACTGTCTGACACAGTACCCATGTACACTTGCTTCCAACACTTGTGCTCAATTATTATCTAATTTTCTTGATTCCCCTAAATAATATGGATGGAATTGTTTGTTATACCAACTTATAATATAAAATTATAGTTAGTTAAATGTTGTGTCATTTTTTTTTTTGCTTTGTAAGTTCTATCATGTAGAAATACAAACACATAAATAGGCAATCTATATGTGATAAAAATACATTAGTCGCATGCAAACAAATATAAGCCCTGCAAACAAATATATAACCTTTCCCATGCAAGAGTATGATCTCGTTGGTGTGCCTGCTAATCTAACTCGGTAAAGTTGGTTTTCAATGTCCATGGATTACCCATTCACAGAAACACTGGAACTGTATTTTACCTATATAACACTGAATGTTCTCTTTTTATTTTTGTTGGGAGTGGGAGGGGGTGGTTATATGTAATCCATGGAAAAGTAAGATACTATTGTCAGATTGTTAGTATAAAACATCAGGGGAGTATGGAAACATGCAATCTTCTTCATAGACTCAAGTCACTCAACATGATCTGCCTGTGCCTGCAAAGAGTGATGACTTGTCATTAACTTTGGGTAAAGTTGACAGTGGAGTGTTGGACTGTTGTTCTTAATTTGGATCTGACAGGGCACTGATACTAAATAAAGAGTACAAGGTAATCTGAAGAAAACCCACTGGCACTGGCAGCAAATTCATATATTACATAACAGAAAATGTGAACTTGGCAATATTATGAATCTGCTTCGATGGAAGGAGGTTTGATTAAAGATTCTCTACATTTCATATATACATCAACTATCTATGTTCATGATCAAATTCTCTTTAAATTTCAAAATTCATATTTTGCCATTTAATTTCATTTATTTGTTTGGGAACTTATTTCTTGCTGGAAGATGTCTTTTCTATTGAAGACTAAATTTCACAATTCTTTGCAACTCCAGTCAATAGTCTGGAATTAATATTTTTTGTTTTGCAGGCATTCGAACCAACCACAACTCAAACAGTCCTCAGGTGAGAAGTCTTATATTTGAACTCCGAATAACGTTGCATGATTTTGCATCACAGAAATTCATCTCAATCATGTTTCTGCTTTGGTTTCTTATTCATTGAAGGGTTATTTTTCAGAAGCCTTGTCGAACCTGCTCCGTATGCAAACCTATAAAATTGATATTAGATCTCTGCTACATGGAACTTTTATGCAGTATATAGTAGAAGCACAAAGTGACCGTAATATGCTAATATTACAAGTTCATACTCTCTTGCAAGTTCCTTGGGCCTTTTCAACCATTTTTGTTGCACTGCTGCCAGTAGAAAAGTGAATCTAAAAAGAAAGGGTATTAAGTAGAACACATTATAAATAGGGGATTCTGATCCTGATTAAGTTGTTGAAGTTATAAAGGCAATGATAGATAGCCACATCTCTGGGTTTCCATATGATTGTCCCCTTCTATGATAACTACACACTATTCATGGACTTCCCCGAGTGGTGTACATCTAAATATTAACAAAAATATAAACTTAAGGAAAAATACTGCAAACTAACAACAAATTCAATCAAATATCAGTACATACGGACTTCGGAGATCACCGCTCAATAAGAGTTCTTCCACTTTTAGGTAACCAACTAGCTCCCGTATAAAATCCTACTACTTCACTTGTTTCTTTCCTTTAATCCTGTTTAGTGATAAACCGGAAAAGGGGGTTAGGAGAGGGATCGAACAGGTGCAATATGGTGTCCTACTGGATTGCTTCATAAAGATCATGTAGCGAGAGTGGCAAACTGAATATAGTCCTCTTAGGAAATAGAATAAGAAGAAAATTTGGTGGAGCTGACACTGCAAAGAAGTGGTCAACTTTTGTTACTGTGATTAAAATTAAATAGAACCTCTTCTTTTCACCTGCTTGGGGGTCGACTGATGAAAACTGATGATTTGGAGTGAGATGGACATCCAGTAAGGCTGAGCCTTGATTGTTTGAGAAGTTCTACATAAACATATTTCATTATTCACTCTCATTGTCCATGGCGGTTTCTTTGTTTTTAATTATTTTCTTCTCATTTCTTAGAGCTAGTGGACCACAAAACTTTCAACCAGAGGCTTTCTTCCTCTCAAAAACATAAAGGAAAAAAATTAAATGCTTTCTCTCTTTTGTTGCTAATGCAGCTGACCTTGTTTAGAGCTATTTTATTACCTTATTTTCTAAAGTCTCCTCTAAAACCTTAAAATTCCAGTCTGACCTTGTACCCCCATTCTTACTATTTGATTCGAAGTTGAAAAAACTTTTATCACTCAGTGATCATGTTTTACTAACTTCACTCATACTCATCACTTAGCCATCACCATCATAACCCATGCATGTAGTGATATAAATATTAACCATTATTATTTTTTAATTAATTTTACCTTTTACATAGGCTATCACATAGCAAGAACATGACTAGCCTCATGAATTTATTTTTTCTTTTAGGGCCGGGTTGGGGGGGGGGGGGGTTGAATGTTGTGTGAAGGTTAGCTCAACCTAAAAAAGGGAAGATGTTTCCGAATCTTTTAATGTTCGTGCATATTCATTAATAGCATAATGTTTTTTTTCCTGTGTTCCTTTCATGCGCGTCCAAATCATGTCTTATGATGACTATATAACTTATATATCTTTTGATGACTATAAAACTTATATCTTATGATCACATTCATCATAGTAGGCATCCACATATTGCCATTTGACATGATGCCTCAATCTACTAAGATGAATGTGATTACTGTATCATCATATGACATGATTACATCAGCGGTAGGCAGGAGTGACTTGCTTCTTTTATCTTTTAGACCACTTTATGATTAGTGCCAATATTTTAATGAAAACAACACGTAGAAGCATGCACTGCTCCCAAGGGAGTGCTCTATTATGTGAGGTTATGCTATCTCATTCAGATACAAAGCATTCCACATCAATATATTGTATGCACCTTGACTTAGTTATTTTGTTCTAATTTGATGTCTTCCATTCAATGTCCATCCAAGTACATTTTATATAATGAATCAGAAATTTTTACTTATTTATTTTTTTTAGTTTTAAGATTTAAGATTTGCAGTTTATCATGTTTGTTTTGGTTACTAAGCCTTTGTCCATGCTCTGCAGCAAGTCATATGGCAGGACAATATAGACCCCGACAATATGACTTATGAGGTTTGTTCAACATTTGATCATCTCCTTAATCATACATGTGTATGCTTGAACTTTTTGCCTGTGTGCGCTTGTGCACTGTTGAATGCATCACGTCTGGTGTTTCATCCTTGATAAGGAATGATTGGAGTAAATGTATGGTGTAAGTGTGTAACCAGGTTTTCAAATGTGCAATGCGTGCACCAAAACATGCCTTGATCTTGACACACAATGATATGCAAGTATGCAACACACATGAGTAAATATTATGATGCATGAGAATGAGTGAATGTCCGCGCGATTTTCCGTAACTATTTAACATTAGTTTATTGGACCGTCATTCCAAATACTTTTTATCTTGATCTCGCTAGCATAGGTTACTCAAACCTGTATGAATTTTTCGAGTAGCAGATAATCACATATTCCATTCTTAACTCTTATGTTTGGTTTAATCATGATATTGGCTTCTCCAGTACCTGCATTGGATTCCAATTGTTGCATATTGAATTCTATGTTTCTATTTAATTGCTAAAGATTATTATTATTTTGTTTTACAGATTTGTAATAACCTTGGGCAGGTTTAATTATTGGAGATTACACTGATAGTTTTTCTCGAATATTTGAAGTCATTTTCCAAATGACTTGATACATAGAGGAATAGTTGTGTGACCTAAGTTTTATTAACTCTGGAGGACTTGTTGATTTTAATTCATAATTAAAACCAGAGAACTTGACAGTTGCTACTAGAATCTTGTGTAATATTCACACTTTTGATTCAAATTATGTTTTGGGAAGAGACTTGGTTGCCTAAGGTTTGTGACACTTTGGAGGGACATATAATTCAAATGAAAAAAGTCCTCTTGTGAGTGAAACCTCTGAAGAACATATTGGGATTACACTGACATGAAAATGCGTAGCATTAATTTAACTCAACCTCCTTCTATTATGCTAATAAAGCGACCCTTTGAAGTACTTCCATTGAGAAATTAATCAAAAATTTCTTCTTGGAAGTCCTTTCATGTGTCAAATTCATATCACTGTCAATAGATATCTTTACAGCAGGAGTAGCAACAGCATCAAAGCTTATCCGAAGGTATTTTTAATGGACAACCACTTGAATCCTTTCTCCATTGACCTCTGTTGAAGGTGAGAATAAATCATATGGATCAACATAGTTTTTACACTAGTCAGCTAAGAAAATTTGCGTGACAGCAATATTTCAAATTGACGTCTGGAAATATCATCGCTAGTACAAGATACCAAAAGCAGATGCGGCGAGAGAAAAGATAGGCGACCACTTTTGGCTTCTTTTTAAGCTGGGGCTAGGGGGTGAAGTTGGTGTTGCTGGGTGGACTTTTGATCCTCTCATGACTCCTATATCTTGCTTTTCCTAAATATTTCTGGCTGTTTCAAGATTTTCTTATTGTCATTTTTTTAGGATTGACTTGGTGTCATTAGATTCCTTATTTTCTTTTGGTTCTGCTGCCTTTTAGTTATGCTTCTCACCCATGCCTGTATTGGTCTGATCATCTAGCTTGTAAAGTTATTATTTGTATGCGGTTGTGTAGTAATCCATGATGCAACACCATTCCTCTTTTTGTGAAATTAAAAGTTTGCATGACATCTGAAAGCATAATACCCATAATAGTATATCAGTTTTATCACTTATAGTTATTGGAAAGAAATAGAGTCATAGCAAATTTGGTTATTTAAACTAACCCTTTTCCAGTAAACCCAGACTTGCAGAACTTCTCATATGAAGAAGTTCTATTAAATTCCCTTTTTAATAGAAAAAAAATAGAATGTAGCTATCACACGTATAATTTATTTTTAAATTAATACTCTTTATTTTCTTTGTTTCTTTTGTCTTTTCTTTTCTTTTCTTGCCCCTGAGCAAGGGCTGTTGCCTGGTCTTGCTTCCATAACCCAACCAATCATTTTACCATTGAGCTAGGCTTTCGGTGGCTTATTCATGATACTCCTGTCAAATATAGTTCTTGTGAAATCATCTAATCTCCAATGTTAAAAAAAATCCTAATTACTTTATTTGTAATAATTAATAAAGATAAGCATTTGTTCGTAGATTTTAACTGAATAATGCTCACTGCCACTTACATGCTTATGGTTAGTCTAAAAGACTAAATGTCAAGGCTACAAATCTGTCAGGCCTTAAGCTGAGCATAGGAAAACTTATGACCTATACTCTCTCTCTCTCTCTCTCTCTCTCTCTCTCTCTCTCTCTCTCTCTCTCTCTCTAATATAATAAACTTTTTTCAAGTGACTATAACATCTATCTCATGGAACGTTAATATTGACTTATGTGTCCCCTATGGCCTCTAGTTGACATCATTTAAATTTGTTTGTTTATTATAGCATCTCGAATCATGAGTTGCAAACTATATTAACTTTGAATATCAAACACTTGCTATCACCCAGGTCCTTTTTCTTGCCTTCTATTAGAGTTGGATAGAAATGGGAAGATAGCATTATATAGCAATGTTGCTGTACTGATTTTTCTACATGCAACTGGGAAAGAGTGCTTTCGTTTATGTGATAATGTTAATTATCATTGTGATCAACAAGCTACTTGTGGTACAATGCTGTTGGATGGATCCACTTTTAAATGCTTATCGCGGAGGGATATTCACGTTACTATTCATTGCTTTAGGGGAGTCGTCATTCACCTTCAGAACTAGTAATTAGCTAGTTGATTAGTTCTTTAGCTCTTTGACACTGAATGTATCAGTTCCGAACTATGTTAGAAATATTTCTATTTAATCAAGTGATGCTTAAATGTTTTCATATTGAGTACCCATTTTGCAGTGATACGTTTCAGTTTAATTGATAAATGATAACCAATTTTATCAACAGGAACTATTACATTTTGCAGTGTTATTTTCAGTTTAATTGATAAATGATAACCATTTTTATCAACAGGAACTACTAGATTTAGGTGAAACAGTCGGAACTCAAAGCCGGGGCCTTTCTCAAGATAAAATATCTTTACTGCCAGTAACAAAGTACAAGTGCAGTTTCTTTTCAAGAAAGAAATCACGCAGAGAAAGGTAATTTCGCTGTTTTATTTTTCGTTTTTTTTCCTGTCTCTCTTTCTTTCTTAAGGGCTTAACAACTATTATTTCCTAGTTAACTGCAATCCATGTTTGTTTACGTCTACCCTTTGTTTCCCATTGATCAATCAAGTATGATAACTGGTGCGCTTATTTCTCTCTTTTACATATGCTCAAACAATGTCAACATGTTCTCTCTTGTTTCTCCTCAGTTAAAGCTACCTTAACTTTCATTAATGCACTCATTTTTTATCCTGTCCTTTTCCAATATTGCCGGTCATCATCTTACTGTTTCTCATTTTAGCGATACTCATTTTCTGAACATGTTAATTGCCGGACATTCTTCACAAACCATGACCGGTCCTATAACTGTTTAAGTCTTCACTCAAATTCCATGGCATTCTACATCACCTAATATTCCATAAGCACTGGTTCACAAATAACCATCTCACTATGATTCTATAACATGCCTTTAATCTCACTAGGATGATGAATGATTGATCTTAAATAGTGAAAATGATCATTCGTCTTGGTATTTCTTAGCTATCAACGTGAACTATGTCCTCATTTCATTTCATAGTTTTGCTAAAATACATTCTACATGTTCCTGTTTGTTTGAGTTTAAATCCTTAAATTCTAAAGCTTTTTCTCCATCTTTCTGCCTTGGAATGCCATGTCATTGGAGAACAACATGCTCCATTGGACTTTAACCTGAGTATGCCCATTAAGTATATCCATAAATGATATAAAGAGATCAGGATTCAATGTTGGTCATTGGGACAAGCCTCTGGTGAAAGGGAATGGCCCTAGTTCCCCTCTACTTGTTCTTGTACTAGTTACAACTCCAGTGTCCATATTCTTAATCACATCAATATAACCACTAGATACTTGCTTCTTTTCTATAATCTAGCACATTAGCTACCCACAGGTCAATAAAAAGCATATGTAGATTCTTCCTATGTCAATAACAACATCTATTGTCGATCTTCCTGGCTTAAAACCAAATTGATTGTTAGGCACAGTCATTTCATTACTTGGTATTTACTGGATTATTCTTCTCAGAAGTTCCATTATTTGGCTTATTTGCTTGACTGTGTAACGGTTTCTGCAAATTTGTACATCTCCTTTATTTTAAAGCATCAACACTGTTCTCCTTCATTTATTTACATTAATCCAGAATGGTTTTTTCTTTGATTCCTGTGCTTTATGGATGTCTGGATGAAAATGCTGTCGGAGTAGTTCTTCTGACTGCAAACGTGCAGATAACACTATAAGGTTGTTTGTTGGTGCATTATGTCGTAGGCTTCTCGAGAACAATAAATAAATAAAACAGAAGTTGCCAATTGATATTAATTAGCAGTTTTTCTTATTACTTGAAAGACCTGCTAAACCTGCAAACATATGCACCTAATATACCATTTTATCTTAGTTACTCATCCAATATCTTTTCCTAAAATTGTTATCTTTCATGCTTCTCTTAGAACAACCACTGATCACAAACCAAGAAATTTAACCACAGTTACTGAAGCATTTGACTTGGATTAAGAAACTTAATGCAGGATTGAAGAATGTGTTGGCTGTGATAAATCATTTTCCATTCTTTTTTCTTCTCTTTTTTGGCACCATTGGTTTCTTGGATTCTCAATGATTTTAAGAGAAAAATAACGCAAAGTCAATTTTTTTTCTTCCAGAATTGTGTGATCTAATAACAGCATACAGTTTTCTGATTCTTCTTCTATTTTCTATCACTAAAGCTTCACTGGAGTTGCGACTATTTTAACATGGTATTTCTATGCGATGTAGAATAAGAAATTTTGGTATCTCAAGTCACTATTAAATGTCTCACTGAATTCTGAACTCAATAAATGGAACTCCTGTGATTTAAGTTTGATGTCACACAATAATGGTATTCTTGAAGGGATATATTAAAAATTAAAAAAAAATTCTAGAATGAGTTCGGTACTGTTCTTTGAAATCTTCCATTCATGTTTTTTTCCTGTAGTACAAAGCTAATGAAAACCATAATCATCAAACGCTTTTGCCATCCATTTCTGGTTGGCCTTGTGATACAATACAGTTTGCATTAAATCCATAATTTTGGAGTCAACAAGATGGTTTACATAGGAGTTACAAGCAAACTCCATTGTTTCCTTAGGTTCCCGGGGATAATATTGAGAATGTTGAACAAGGAAAGTAAGAGAAAAGGCAAAGGAAAAGAAGAAGAGTGAAAAAATGTTTTTTTTTTAAAAAAAAGTGGAAATTGTTAAGGGACTTATATGTAATATATGTAAAAGTGTCATATTATATTGATATATAAATAAGACGATGAGAAGGAAAAATATTAATCTTTTCCCTTGACATGCCCCCTCAATATATGAAGGAAGAGAGATATGGGAGTGGTGCAGGTCACAAGGATAGAAGTTGGATTGAAGAGGAAAATTTCTGTTTTGTCTACTGAAATGTGAGAATCTGTATTCCTAACTGGTGAGCCTTATGTGAAGAGTAAATTTTGAGGTGTGCCTATCAAAATTATGCACTTATATATATCTATATCTGCATTGGGCATAGGTTGACCTCATAACCGCCTCACATTTGTTAGTTCTTTTATACATTCTTTATGCTTTAGATTCTGAGCACTAACAATTATTGAAGACAATATGTTCTGTTTATTTTACTTCAAACAAATTGTGCAATGGAAATGTATAGAGAATGGCTTATAATAAAAGTTCATGTTATCTTTCGCAGGTGTGTGATTTGCCAGATGGACTATAAAAGAGGGGACTGGCAGATGACTTTGCCTTGCAACCATGTTTATCACTCTAACTGCATTTCTAGATGGCTCAGCATAAGCAAGGTAAATTCAGCTAAGAATGTGTACTGAATTGGAGAAAATATAGTTTTGTACAGAAAGAGTTTCCTGCTATTTGCTGATCATTGTTTTTCATTTATTCAGGCATGTCCAGTTTGCTTTGCTGAGGTATTTAGTGAGGAACCTACTCAGCAGTATAATATCTCGAGTAGAACCCACGGATTGCAATCACAGTATATTTTCTCTGTTTAGGCTACTTTTTTCCGTGTTTGGCTTTCTAGACAAGGAGCTTGATTGCGTGATTTTTTCCCCATTTCTCTCTCTTTTTTTTTTTTAGTAGAATATAAAGTCTCAGGTTTTAAATAGTTGTAATGGGATGATTTGGAACGGATTTCATTTGTGGTCATACAAGGTTAGGCTTTTGTAACATCTATACAGCACTGCACCTGTGAAAATCTTATACAAAATCCCCACATCTGCTCGCTATGCATCGTTTAGTCTAATATTACTGGTGCTGGCTTGCCTTTTAAGCCATCGATAAGGCTGTAAATGACTGAGCTTGTTTGTAGCACACCTGATTGCTGATAGCAATTTGTTTCCCATAAAATGGTATTTATGTACCGTTCTATTTATTTGATCAGCTATGTCCCTAAGGGCTGCAACTATACCTTGCGACTCTCACTGAACATTTACAGCAATGTTTTCCGGTGGTAGCAGCTGCAGTGTAGTTCTTCTCTCTTTATTTTTCTGCAAGCAGTCGTGTAGACAGAATGTGCTTGAAGAAAGTGGGCTAGTCAAATTGTTTCTTCATCTGTGGGTATTTATTTCTTCATTGATGATGGAGTACAAAGGTGGTGATTTTCTGGTGCATTTCCATGGTATCAGTCTTGAAGGGGTGAACATAATGATCTAAAATGGAGGGAAATGATGCAGGAGAGGGAGTAAACAATGAAGAATATATCACCAAATATTCTTGCTCATTCAAAGAATAAAAGTATGATAGACAACTAGCTGGTAGTACAGAGATGGAGGATTCAATAAAAGCATGATATGATGTTTGGAGCTCGAAGCATTTCTGTTGCCTTGTGCTGCTCTATGTTTGGCCTTTGATATCTCCAGACTTTGAGACCTTAGCTCTTCTTAGCAAGTGCATCCTGTGGTTCTCTGTTCACCAAGTATTGTATGCCATCTTTTCTTCATAAAAAAACATATGAAGTGCTCTTCCAGTTTGTGAACATATTTCTACTTGTCTGAATTCAATAAAATACTGACCCTGGATTGTTTGTAGAAAGATGGCAAGGATTGCCCAGGCTATGGAATGAGTTTTGAATATTATTCCCGTTTCATCCGTCTTCCTCTCGACTCATTTTTCTCCAACAGAAGCTTCGGCACTAATTCGACTGCATGACCAGAAAACTTCTCACTCAAAGTGTAGGAACAACAGACCAAACAGTTTGTTAAACTAGTAAGACCTGTGATGTTTATGGCATGAGAATTCCACATCTGCGTCATCTCTAAACGAGATTCGCAAGCATCAGATGCTGATCTTGGGGCGATAATTTGGACCGGCAAATGCTTTAGTGAAATCATCGACACAAGCCATCCTGATCCTTTCTGGCGTTGCCGGGTTGTCAAGTGGAAACCAGTCATGGAGACCTTCCTCCGCTCTGGCAGCTTTAATTGCATCTTTGATAGCGAAAAATACCGCTGAGGCAAGAAAGAGTGGAGGCTCACCTACTGCCTTAGAGCTGTGAATTGCCTTCGGATTTGGAGCACCCTGTATACAAAGAAACATATGCATATTGTGTCAATTCCTTGTAATAAAAATGATACAGTATGCAAAAACAGTAGTAAAGAAATCATTGTTTGGTCAACAGATATTCTCATATCATCATTTATTGTTCAAGTCGCTTCAAATCAAATGGGATTGATTATCGATCACGACCCAAACTTGAGAAAGTTCCGAAAAGAAATGACACAAGTTTTATGAGTAGATGCAGCACAAACGCCCTTCTGGTTAAAATTCATGCAATCAGGAAGCAACCTCCAAATTCTCCAAGGCGTGGAGGTAAGATTTTCTACAAGAGATCCCATGTATATTTTGAGCACAAAACAAAGCAAACGAGAAGAGAAATTGCCATAAATTTCTCACATGTTAATATATTTTGACTCCACCTCATAGTCATCTGTCATCTAGCTTCACTGTTTGTTCATATAGAATGGTTAGCTTCTGTAAACTTAAACCTCTTGGTAGTGACATTGACAACCTCTTGGTATAACTAAGAAAATAACTCTGATACTTAATAATATATAACTTTCGATGTGTATGCATTTAAATTTACAGATTCAGAGGACATAAGTTAAAATACAAATTGCGAACAAGTCATTAATATTTGAAACACGAAATAAAAATTGTCAACAAAACGAAATGTGGCTTACCTTCAGAAGGGAAACTTTGAAATTGAGAGGTATATCATTCACTGAAGGTATTTTGTACGTCCCAGGCCCACAAGTGTACAGTTTACCGGGTTTAATCCACTTGTGGTCCGCATCGCCCCATTTTAGCTCCTCTAAGGCAACCCAGCCTAAACCTTGCATAAAGGCTCCTTCTATCTATAAACCAAAGCAAATATGTAAGGACAAGCACCCAGTAAATCAATGGTATTCATGATATAATATTAGTTAATATTTGCAATACATTACAACATTATAAAAAACGTACAGAGAGACAGGAACGAGCAAATAAACACATAAGCAAAAACTTAAGAAAACAATATACACTTCAAAAAATTTGTGAAGAATGGTAATCTGAACTCTCATGGCTTTAGTGGACATTATTCTGCAATCCAACTGAATATTTGGCATAAGAACTTGGATTTGCTTTACTATGAAGAAATGTTGATGATAGAGATAAATTCAACCTAGAAGTTACCAAAATATAGTAGTTTACTATGGTAATAATTCATACCTGTCCGATGTCAATTGCTGGATTAAGAGAGTATCCAAGATCCATCACAATATCTACCGTCCTTGTACAGAAATCTCCAGTTAAAGTGTCTATCTCAACTTCTGCAAATGCTGCGCCATAGGTGTAGTAACTAAATATGTTTCCCTTACCAATCTTCCAGTCGAAGCCTATATCAGGTGTGATGTAAAAGCCATGAGCAGATAGGTCTATCCGCTCAAAGTGGCATGCACGTACCAACTGGCAATTGAAAAATGACATGAAACCTTAGTTTTTTCATTATATATTCAATAAGAATGATGAAGTATCTAGCATGTCAGTAAGTAGCAAGTTGCATTATTCACTTGTTGGTAACCTAATAACTTATTGTAAAACTATCATCATAGTCCAACTTTATTCCAGTTAGAAGGGACCACTGAGAGAGGGAGAGATGAGAGAAAGAGACCTCGGTAAAAGTATAATGCGGATGCTTTCTAGCAACAGGCTTCATGCGCGCCTTAAGTTGCTCGCAAGCATCTAAAACTGCTGCACCGTACATGTCAGAGCTCGCAGAAGCTGCCGTTGATGTTGCATTAGGGACCTAAAGCAACAATAAGATTTCAAAAGTGTATGCCAGAAATATGCATCTTTATCATTCTTTCCAGTAACTAAAAGTATAAATAGAATCTGACTTTATCTGTGCTTGTATCTGATATGAACACAGAACTAAGGGGAATATTGAAGGACGAGGCAGCAATTTGTGCAACTTTTGTGTGTAAACCCTGTCCCATCTCAACACCTCCATGCGTCACTAGTACAGTTCCATCAAGATAAACTTGCACGAGAGCACCAGCCTACATTCATCAACTTACTCTTCAGCACAATGATCAAGATGCAAGATAACAAAACTTAACAGCCAAATACACAAATATGATTTAATGAAGATAATAAAATTTAGTTAATAAGAAAAACTTTCCACATTTTTCTCTAAGATATACATATGATATGCAGTAACCATTTTGGTCTAAAGACAAGATCACTCAAATATGCTTCAGAAAATTGTCCTTTTCTTCAGTAACATTCTCATTTAACATATTCCGTATTCGAGAAAACAAACTTTGTTAAAAACAAATTTTGTTTAAAAGCAAATTTCAAGAGTAGTACATATACACTTGTTTCCTTTGCCTCAGAATTCATAATTGAGAGAATATCACAAACAAGGACAAAGGAGGTTGCTACCTTATCTGAAATTAAATTAAGTGCAAGCCCCAATTGGACATAATTTGAATTAGTAGTGAACATGGTAGCATAAATTTGCTAGATGGAATTATAAAGGCTTATACCTGGTTTAAGTGCTTAGCCCTAAAGGAGATGCCAAATTTGTTTGGAATCATAGCAACTCCACGCTTCTTCCAGCGATTTCGGATATTAAATTCATTTGCAGCCGCAAGAGCATTCGAAAAATTACTTGATGCCTTTAATTCATACCAAACCTGAGCTAACGTACAGTTCTGGAGTTGCTGACCATAGAGTGTCACATATCCTTCCTTATGAAAATTAATTTCCTGATCATTAGACCAGTGGTGTAACATCAGAAACATGATTAACATGACAGTGATTGTAATAACATCGAAACATAATTACAATCTGCTGCCAAAGAACACTAACCTGTATCTCTTCAGGTCTTCTCCGGAGCTCCATAACAATCCTTTCAATCCAATTTTCAGCAATAATCATACTTTGTGGGGCACCAAATCCCCGGAAAGCAGTATTACTAGAAGTATTGGTATAGCAAACTTGCCCTGTGATCCTCATGTGTTGTATATCATAGACATTTTCTGGAAAAAACATTGCGCGTTCAAGGATATCAAGGGACAGATCTAATGAATTTCCACCATTATTGTAGATCTCAAGTTCCAAAGCCATAATCTTTCCATCATTTGTGAATCCGACCTGGAGCAAGTGATATTTGATCAGACAAAAAGAGGGAGAAGAAAAGCATATGTTAAACAAAAGATGTGAAAAATTGAAATAATTCCAATATCCTAGTTATCTATGAATTTTTTTTCTTTGTTAAAAATTGCAAATGCAAACTTGAAAGCACCTTCTAGCTTCAAAATGAATATATATTACAAGAAGGTGCTTTGCATTTGCGCCTTTCACAGTGATTCTTGTCAATGCCAACTCTGGAGTTCTAATTGGAAAATGCTATGGGATTTTTACTTGCTCAAAGTCCTACAAATCCATCTCGATAGTGCTTGTTCAAGAAGAAAGTTAGTAGATCTTATTTCTTTGATGCATGCCATTTCAGATTGTACTATTTTCTAGAGCAATATGACTTTTACAAGTTATTATATCTCTTGCTACAATAACCTTTTATAAATTGTAGTAAATGAAGAGTTTCCCCTTAATAAAATTATAATTTGCATACTATACATCAACCTGAATCCTGAATCCCTGATTGCATTCATATACATGGTCAAACTTCACGAGGTTAAGTTTTTGGAATTGCAATCATGGAGCAGAAAGGTCATACCCAAGCCAAAAAGAACTAGATCTTTCTTATACGAAGATCCCAACCATCACCAAGTTCATATATGAGAAGTTAAATATTTCTTTTATCTCTATCATGGAATTTAATCAGGAATAATTTATTCTCTTTATTTTAT
>JAVRMC010022945.1:27411-38570 GCA_032274545.1 Agave americana | reverse complement strand
GTATGCTCACACATTATATGCACGTGCACCTTCCCTTTTATTTTACACATTCATTGGGTCACCTTTTAACGACCCTGAATTTGTACTTTTAGATTGGATGCAGGGTTCCTGTGGGGTGACTGATACCCCGTCCTGTTCCTGTTCTTATTCCTGTTATATATGTTATACATATTACCTGACTACCTTGCGGTAGGGCCTGGTTCAGCGCTAGGAGTTTGGGCTGTGGTCTCGGGTATATAACGGGACCCACTTAAAATACAGACAATATTTCCAACTAATCAGTTTCAATAACATAGGACCCCGATTGATATGTGTAGTAGGCGTAGTATGGGATACGTATATTACACATGGTAATTGGCATTCGTTGACATAAATTACAAAACTGAATTCTTACATTGACATTGTAGACTGAATTTGATATATACATGTTATGATAGACATCTATCTGAATGTACTTATGACCTGATTTGGATATCTGATTCTATTACTGATTGCTCTCTTTACTGTCCATTTATGTTTGCATATTATTTCAGTCTAATTCTAGTTTATAGTATCATAGTATGCTCACACATTATATGCACGTGCACCTTCCCTTTTATTTTACACATTCATTGGGTCACCTTTTAACGACCCTGGATTTGTACTTCTAGATTGGATGCTTTTTTCTATTGATCAGGTGTTTGTTGAGATTGTATGCTTTGTAAGGACCCGGAGTTTCTTTCTATTCGATTTTGGTATTCTTTCTTCTCTTTTATTCAGGTGATTTCTTGATTCTCTCTTTATCGCATCCAGTTGTCATTTCTTTCTTATTTCATATGATATCATGTGTGGACATCTATATGTAGTATTCCAGTGATATCGATCTTATTTAATAAATTTTTATGGCTTGTTCAGGTTACTTTAGGCTTAGGTGCATACGTGGGATATTCTCCTCGCGTATATACGTTGCCGACTCTCGTCACGACTCCGTTTTCTCGTATTTTGGGAAGTGGGGCGTGACACTCAGTATAGGCAGGTAAAAACCAGCCAACCCATATTCATTTAGAAATAAGACTTGAAGAGTTCGTTAATGAAAAATAGCACTACCCTGAAAAAAGCCGAAAGAAAAAAAACAAGGTTTGGAGAGTTCATTAACAAAAGTCAGCACTACCTTGAAAACCAAAAATAAAAAAAAAATGTAGAGTTTGATACAAAAGGCATAAAGAACAAAAGCTACAGTTGCAGGCTGAAGCAACATCACTTAGCAAGGATGTCAGTAGCTTCAAACAAGATTAGCGCCAAATAGTGCATCATCACCCACTTTGACATTGCCTTGGAAGAAGCTAAAAAAAATCACCGGCTCATTAACTTTTTTGCATCATCAGCTTCTTCTTGTCCACAGGTTCATATAAGTGATAGCATTAGAAATTAGATGCTGCTGAGTGTAGTGGTCAGTTTTTGATCTCGTGAGATTACGACACGTGTTCATCTAATCCCTCAGTGAATGTGTGACACAGCCCTCTCCAAAACATTTGAAGGAAAGTTCCAGTTCCATTCAAACTCCACGCAGTTCAAACAGTTGGTAGGTTTAAGATAGAGTCAGCTGCAAGAGTATCCTTATCTTCAGGCTAAATTTATATTTGAACCTAACAGTTCCTGATCTGAAGCGGATTGATCATATCAACAGCTGGACGATGATCTCTGGATAAAGATGAACGTGAGCTCTGCCAATTCAAATCAGGATGTTTGGCTCCAAACCGCCTCCATGATAAGACGTTCAGTTAGATGAAAATCATGTAACCTGATCCAAAAACAACCACCTGTATAAATAGAGAGAGGACGATGATCAATTAATCCCAGAAACCCTAGCACTAGAGATCAAGCGCCCACCATTGTAAGTTTCCTGAATTTAACGGAGTCCTGAATCGGGGGTGCCATTTCGGGTCCCGCTAAGATCATCCGGGGTCTCAAAGTCCCCTGAATGTTATATCATTAATGTGGCTCGTGTCCAAGAATGCTATTCTTACTATGGACAACCTTATCAAAAGACAATGGCATGCGCCTAACTTCTGTGTGCGTTGCACTCAGGATGCGGAATCAGTTGACTACCTACTATCATGCCCATTCGCCGCTGAGATTTGGGAATACCTACCAATTAGGCTCCGCATTTGGACAACCCCTCATGACATCAAATCTTTATGGTCCCAACGGTGGGCTAGGTAAGTTAATTGCACACTTTGTACGTTATGGGACATGTCCGCTGCGGCTGTGTTGGGGTATGTGAAGGGAGCGGAATACCAGGATATTCAGACGACACTCTAGGAATCCAGATCATACTTCCCATCCTATCCCTTCTGATATCATGTATTGAACGGGATTGGCGTCTCAAAACACATCAGAGATGACTTTTCTGCGTGATTCTTGATTCCTTCTTCCACCAGGTCCTCATTTGACACAAACGCATCCATTGACGATGGCAGAGACACCCAGGGTCACCACATTTGTGAGTGATACACCACCCTTCGGCTGCATGGGAGACTGCTAGGACCAGGGCAACAATTCCCACTTTTGTATTATTTGATAGCTCCCTATTTTGTTTAGTGTACACGTTACATGCCTTACTCTTATGTACTATCTGGTGTTGGATTTTATTTCTTTTCTATAACTGCACCCTTGTTTTGTTAACCTTTCATTAATGAAATGCGGGGGAAACTTGTTTCCACCGTTTTTTTCTCCAAAAAGCCAGTACAAAACAGTGGCATAGGAGACCCTGTCCAAACAAAAACGGGAATAGCGCAGATTATAATCCTAATCCACCTGGAACACTGAATTATTTCACATCAAAAGCAAAATAATATCAAGGTCATAATCCAAGCACAGAAGCAAGTAGCTGAAGCAAAATATAGCCAGCCTTGGGGTTCGTTATCACCAAGAATATATATTACTTCCAAGCTTTTATGGAGTTGGTTCAGTATTAAAATGAGTTGGTTCAGTATTAAAATGGGGGTTGGAAAATTGTCTTAATAATATCGTTATGATGAAAACAAAATAGTCTTGAGACTAGACAAACAAAAGATGTTAGATATGACGCAAGGAATGTCTAAGAATGTACCTTTGAATTTTTTTCCAGATGAACCTAACTTAAGGTTTGCATGACTCGGAGCAAAATTGGATCGTATTGTTAAAACTTCTATAATTTTGGAGGTGATGGTCTATGTTCACGTAATTCCTTATTCCTTATGTGTGTGTGTGTGTGCGCGTGTATAAAGAGAGAGAGAGAGATATGAATCCTTTGGGAAGGATATGGAGATGAATCCTTCCCATTCAAATTCAGTGTTATGTCATTAAAATTGAAGATCCACTATATTGGAGTTGATCTATATTTTTAAGAGTGTTTAAAAATAAAAATTCAAGTGTTTTAAATACTTTTTGCTTATTCATCAAGTAGGCGTAAAATGAACGACAAAAATGGTGAGTTGGTTAATTTAACGGTGTAGAATATTTGAAACCTAACAAAAATTGATGTGTGAGGGTTTTTAAATGTTTAGATCATGATCAAATGGTCGGATCGAGAAGTTGTATGTCTAAAGTTATAGATCTAGGTAATATGCTACTTTCGGTCGTCATTTTATGCCTACTTGATGCATGGACAAGAAAACTACATAACACTTGCTTTTTAGTTTTTAGTTACTGTAGTGGACAGGTTTTGACCTCCATCAAGATCACGACACGTGTTTGAACGGCTGGAGGCTCCACATTAGCAGGCCCAACTCATTGACAAGTCTGACATGGGCCCAAGAAGAAAGCCTCGTCCCGAACCGACATCAGCTCAGGCATTACCTACCCGGGTCCATCACTCAACTGAAGTTGCACGACTTTTTGTGACGCCAACAATCAGTACAAAGATCATTTCCTACCAGTGCAAAGACCCTTCTCGAGGCCACTCAAGGCCCTGACACAAAGACCCTCTGAAGCGTGCTACTCATACGTTAGTTACAGCTGGATAGCATAATTCCCGCGATTCACGGAGCTGACTACGCTGCCAGTTTTTTCCCACGTTCTGAATGTTGTAACGCTCCTATATTAATGCAGACAGTTATAGATAGTGGTGGATATCTCTGCATGACAATCTACAATCAAGCAGCGCGATCTGGGCGGTTACAAGGAGATCATAACGTACGAATCATGCAGTTATGTAAATCCAAAATATTCGCATCCACGAAGACGGCTCATGCGGGTACAAATACATCTCCTTCTCCAACAAGAAGGGGGTTAGATCACAAAAACCCTCGAGCACCTGTAATTACAGAGACAGATCTCTGCTTGTAATTCTTTCGGATTAAAGTATAATCTCCTCTCCTATAATTTTTCCCTTTCGGGTTTTCACGTAAATCTCTGTGTTGTGATTGTTGGTTGTGCGTTCTCTGCAATTTTGATGCACGTGGGAAAGTCCTTGGAGAATTTTCCATCACATTTGGTGCTTTCGTTCAGAGTTCTTGAATATACACTCAAGGTCTCCTCTCTCATTTTTTGATCCCTTTCTCAAAAAGCCTCGTCGGACGAAAATGACCCCGCCAAGAAGCTCCTTTCAAGCCGCCGTCGCCTCCTCCTCAAAGGGTGAATTAATTGTCTGCCACTGGAGGCACGGGGCCACCAATCCCCCTCTTCCTCAACCCGATGTCCTCATAGAAAATGTCGGGGAAGCGCAGTCGTCCCCAACCGCTTCAACAGAGGCAGAAGGCAACGAACACGGGGCTCAACTTTCCCCTGAGGGTCAACTCCTCCAAATGCTCACCGACCTCCAGAAACAATTGGACAAGCAGTGGACCGAGGTGGCCCACGAAATGAGCGGACAACCCGTGAGCGCGAGGAGGCCGCACTGGAGAGGGACGCGTTTAACTGCATCCAGAATCGTCTCCTCGCCCAACTCGAGATCCTGCGAAGGTCTCAGTTATCTCATGATCGTGAGACTAGAGGGTCTCGGGATAATCAGTCATCACCTCGCCCCAACAACTCCACCCGCGCTGAGACCAATCAGAGACGCGATCAGTCCTATAGCCCTAGCGACGATGAACACTTCGAGTCTTCTGAGCCACACAAGACCTTGAAGATTCCTCGTGTAACACTCCGTTCCCGAGATACGTACTCAGCTACGTGTCCCGATTTTTTGCTTATATTAATCCTATTTTTCTTGTATTTATTTTTTGCTCAATATTTTTTGTGGGCTTTAAACCTAGCTCTGGGCCTGAGTCCGGCCCAAGCCCAAGAGCCCAGCCCTCTACCTTGCCTTCTTATTTTATTTTATTTCCATTTTCTTTTTATTTTTCCAATTTCCATTTCTTTTCTTATTTTTTTCCTTTTCCTTTCTTTTTTGCTTTCCTCTTCCTTTTTCTTTTTCCTTTCTTTCTCCCCCAATAGCCCCAACTCCTCCACCTGGGCTTTGTCGTCCACCCACACCCCTCCTATGCACCATACTTTCCCACTATCCCCTTCACTCTCACCAACCACCCCCACTCACTATTATTCCCCATCCCCATCTCTTACTCACACTCATTCACTCACCTCCGCATACTCTCTTCCTCACGCTCTCTTCCCATCCAGCCCAGCTAACCGCCACCTACCCACTCCGGCCAAGGCCCGGCCAGTAGCACCACCACCTACGCCACCAAACATCACCACCTTCACACCTCTCTCCTCCACGCATCCCAGCCCACTAAACACCACCAACACCACACTCATCTCCACCTTCCTCTCCCTACCCCCTCTTCTCCGGCCAACAGCCACCACCCTAACCACCAGTAGCACCACCAACTCCACCTCCTCCAATTGCAGCTTCCACCCCTATCCCTTACTCTCTTTCCTGGTTCTGGTTGTCGCACGGCAGCGCCCCCCGGTCCCCAGGCGGCGCCACCCCCTCCACGACCTCCCTCTCCCTATTTCCTGTGAGCTTCCTCTCTTTGCCTTCCATCTCTAGCTTTTCTTTTCTCTTCTCTCTCCCTCTCTCCTGCTCACTGGTCTGGTTCTGGTCTGATCCCTCCCTGGCTCTCGCTCTCACCTTCTGGCTCTTGCTCTCTCTCTCTCTCTCCCCCCCTCACGCCCTCTCTCTATTTATCTCTCTCATTCACTCTCTTTATTTCTCTCTAGCTTACTCTCTCTGGTACTCTCTACTTCTCTCTCTTCGACGCACTCATGCGTTAAACTCTATCGGAATTTTTCCCGGAGTTCCCGTCGTCCATGCTCGATCGTCGTCAAGGCGAGTACTTTTCGTGTTGCGAGTGCTCTCGCTTTATACTGTGTTTCCTTGCTTCGACGGGTGTATATTGTGCATTTCTGTGGAATTGTATTGTATTGGTGATTTTATGGATTTATATTTGTATTGGTGAGATGATTGTATCAGTGTGATGAATGTTTGTAATTGTGTAGACGATTCTTTTATATGTGCGTGTGTTTATACTAACGCTTGTGCATATATTTTTATCTTCCACATCCTTCGAACCTAACCGCTATGCGTTTTTACCGTACAGCCTCCTGGCTCCGCCTTCGGGCTATACTACGGTCTTCAGACTTAAACCCTCTTGGTTTCACATGCTTCGCCTGGTACGCGAGCTTAGCGCTCAGCGCTTTACCGCTAGACTCGCCCGAGCGTAGCTACATCGCGGTGTTAGCAGGGAGTTCATACGCTGCTTTGTCACGTGCGACTGGCTACGTCGTGAGCGTGGTTTCACCGTGGGTGTAGCATAGCGTTCATACGCTTGCTTCTCGCTGCGCGTGTTAGCTTCGCCGAGCACGTTAGTGACTATCGCTGCTCGCTAGCTTTACTCCAGCTTGCTTAAGCTTTGCTTGGTTATTTAATAATTTAATACTAGTATTACAATAGATGATAATTTATTATTATAATGGTTGTGAAGGCTTAAAATATTTAATTATATTATTTTCCTATATCGTATTGCATGATCTGCTTATTTTCTGACACATGATGTTGTGATGCTACATTACTTCACTCGTTAACATGACACATGATCGGTTAATCACCTGGCTCATAATTATTACTTTTTACGGGGACCTGACAGTGATATCATGTACACCCTGAGATCATATTCCTGTATCATGCATGTTCCTCTTGCTATTATATTCTTGTTAATCCCTGTATACTGATTATCATGAACATAATCTGTAATAATTGGACAACTTACATCGGGATGGGAGAAACTGATGGAATCACTATGGGTACATGCTTATAATGGTCAAATATTATGCAACTGAAACTTCGATTCTACCTGAGGGCCACCAGGTATTTCGGTGGGGGTATACTGGCACCCCTACTCCAAAATTTCATTCCTTTCCAGGGCATATAAATAAGACCCTTACGATTTAGCGGTCGGTTCCAGCTCAGTACCGGGTGCTCTTGAGGCTGTCGTCCCAAGTGTGCACGGGACCCAATATAAATATGGTTCGTTGATCCCCAATCAGTTTTCAATAACCAACATTGACTTACTCATATGTGGATGTATGTGCACTGGGATGCCGGGACACATACCTAGACATACGGATCACGCGAGTGATAATAATAATATATAATAATTCGATTGCATTTACTCTATTTTGGTGTTGATTCTATGTTTATATGTTCTGTATGATTATCATATGACTGCGTGACTTGAATACACATGTTTCCCGGTACACGATGCATCTTAAATAACCTAGCAATGGTAATATCAGGAGCGTGTCATTTGGTCACTCCCTTGTTTGGATAATGGTATCCATATGTTATGATTCGAATGAGTTCTGCCAGAGTACGGGCTCCAGTATGGACTGCCAATAGTATGAAACACTGGAAGGAAATGATTAAAAAAACAGGCATCACTGATTATTATTGTATAATTTAAGTGCATTGCTCACCAGTTGCATATGTTATTTTTGTACTTCTATAATTTAAATTCTCGTTATTCTTATTTATTGGATTGTACTTGCATGACTGAGTCATGGCACTTGATTCGGTACACGAGTGATTGCATGTGCACGCCACTTGGCTTCATTTTACGTACTCGTTGGGTTATTTCTAACAACCCTGGACCTGCATATCCAGATCCCGAAGCTTGAACTAAAGCGAACCCTACAACGGAAGACCAAGCTTACCTTGTGGAACAGACAGACCACCAGTAGATCCTTCCCAGCCTGCTATCTCTTGACCGGCTTGGAGAGTTCTTTTTTGCAGCTCGTGAGCATCTCCCAGTCTTTTGTATTTTGTAAATCATATTTTTGTGCTTCTCATAATGTTCCTGTAATATTGGATAACAATTTGTGATAACTAAATACTTGTGTATTATTTTTTTAGAATGTATAATATCACGTACTTCTGTACATCGACTCTTGTACTATACTGATGCTTAGCATATATAAGTGAGGGTATTCCCCGCTCGGCGTATATACGTCGCAGTAGCGTCTCCGCACCCACCGGGTTAGGTGTTACACCTCGCATCGAGGACATCACCGAGTTGGTTCAGAAACGCATCTAGGAAGCGAGTCGGCAACCTCGCCACGAGATGGAGGTGGGGAGTCTGAGGATTTCTGGCTCCTCTCTCCTTGCGGAAATCATGACCCACTGCTTCCCGAGGAAGTTTGTGATGCCGAGTTTAAACCTTTACTCCGACATGACCGACCCCGTCCAGCATCTTCTCGACACTGTTTTCCATTTTATCAAAAGGGAAAACTTTACAAAAATTTGAAGAGAAATTACAAGTAGTTAAAAGAAAATCACAAGAACTCTCCTCTGAGATTTCTGAGAAAGTGTGCCGGTGAAAGTCTGGTCAGCGCACGATCACTGTGTTCCGTTGACAATGCGAGCGATCGAGCTTTGGGTAAAGGCTTGGAATTCATTCTCGCCTGGTTCCGAAAATTCCTTGAGAATAGAATATCTAGGGTATTGGCACCCTAAAAGAGAAATAGAATTCTCTGAAGAAATTTGGGAGCTAGAGATTAATCTCTTGTGAAAATTTCAGCCAACCATTCTCTAAAAATCCAACCTTTCCACCTCTCCGATTAGCCTCGATCTCATCCTTGCAATGGGCTATAAGGCTTTACGGGTGCAACTGCTCTCCTGAAATTCAACAGATTGGCTGAGTCAATTTAGCTTCGCGTTTGAAGCTTAAATAGCTTCGCTGCGAAGCTCTACACAGCTTCAGCGAAGCTAGAGGTGCACATGCTAAGATAATTTGGCCAGCTGGCTTAGGTTACACTAATTCCCTGATTTGTTCCACTTAATGAGGGATCTTTCCTTGATCTTCTTCAACTAATAAGAAGTAATGGGATCACGACAATTAACTGCCAAAAAGTGATATTAATTACATTAATCTCGTGCTAAGATTTTAAATGGTCAAAAATGACCAAAAGAGCTCTTAGTGGAGCTAAGCTTCAGACGAAGCTAGAAATGAGCCCACAACGGAGCTATGCAAGGGGTTTCAGGCGAAGCTGAGATTAAGCTCTCAGCGGAGTTAAAAAGAAGCTTCGTGCAAAGCTAGATGAGAAGCCCGCAGCGTAGCTAAAAAGGAGCTTCACGCGAAGCTAAGAGATGAGCCCACAACAAAGCTAAAAGGAGTTTCGTGCGAAGTTAGAAATAAGCTTGCAACGAAGTTAAAAGTTAGCCTTTGATTAGCTATTCAGGCGAAGCTAGTTCATTTGGGCTTAAGTGAAACTAATGTTGAGTCTACTTAACCTTTTGAGCTTCTTCAGAAGGCAGTACTTGGTTCACTGTCTGCTTCACTAGATCAGTGGAGTTCAAGTCACTGGTTTGTCCATCAGGGATGGACAGGTCTTTATCCTGTCTGCGACTTGTCTTTTAGAAGTGTCGACAAGTTAGACATCGTTCGGACCGGTTGCAGAGCTGCCTTGGAGTTTATTTTTTGGAGTATCAATAAAATCCCCTTCAAAGTTTTCGCGAATCTGTAATAGATTGGTGTAGATTTTGAGACTTTGAACGCGAAGCTCGTGACCTAAATTTTGACATTGCTTCGGTCAGGAAAGTCCATTGGACTGAATGCAAATGCACATTTGAACTAGGTAGCCAGATTGGTTGACCTAGAAATTCTAGTGGAATGAGCTTCCAGCGAAGCTAATAAATTAGCCCTCAACGGAGCTGTGGCAAAACTTCATGCGAAGCTCAAAATGAGCTCGCAGCGGAGCTAAAAGAAGCTTCATGCGAAGCTAGAAAGTGAACCTGCAGCGAGGCTAAAGCTTTACGCGAAGCTAAAGATAAGCTCGCGATAGAGCTAAATAACTTTGTTGTTTAGGGTTTTTACCCTCCAAACTGTCGTTTTAATTTTTGGAAGTGACAGCTTACATTCCTTTTTAGGAGGCAAAGCTAGACACGGGTTGTCTATAAAAGCCCATAGGCGCATCAGAGAAGTCATCTTCTCTTTCAAATTTTCATAAGTTTAGAGTTTTCAGAACTTTAGAGATCAAATCTCTTTTCTCAGATTAACTTGTGATCTCATGGCCCCCAAGCAACCTCCAGGGAAAGAGGTCACCACCTCTGCAGAGGCGGTCGCCTCTTCACCAGTCGTCGAACATCCCATCACCGGTGGGACTCTCGTCTTGTTAGAGATTTTTTTTCTCTTTTTAAAAGCCAACTTTGGCTAAATCCCTTATGGATTTGAACAGATCCACCAAAATTGGTAATCTTCAGGGAGTTTAACTCCCTTGATTTGCTTTTATCAGATTTTTAGGGAATTTATTTCCCTTTAATTTTGTTGATCAAAACTAAAAACCTATGGGTTTCTTCTCCAAGTTTCCAGGCGAAGCTAACCCTTAGGGCTTTTTGCATTCTCTGTGACAGAAAGCGAAGCTAAATGAAGGGGATTGTTCCCTTTTAGTTTTCTAAGCACAAGTGTTTCATTAAGCCTCCAGGCGAAGCTAGTCCTTGTAACTTTTTGCACTCTGCTTCTGTGCATAGTGCGAAGCTAAGTTTCAGAGCGAAGCTAAGGGGTTATTTGGTTCAAAGAAGTGGGCGGAAGTGAGGAAGTGGGAAGTAGGTTTTTTTCCTTTTGGAAAATGAGAATTTGTGTGTATCTTTTTCGGTGTTTGGTTGGTAGTTGGGAAGTGAAAGTGGAAAAGTATATTGTGTTCTTCGGTATTTGGTTAGTAATGTGGAAGTGGAAGTGGAAAGGTTGACCACAAAGTTGACC
>JAVRMC010022879.1:17564-28558 GCA_032274545.1 Agave americana | reverse complement strand
GGAAAAGAGATGTTGACCATCATGAGAGAAAGATGAAGGCATAGTTGAAGATGAAGTCAAAGTTGAAGTTCGAAATCGAGGATGAAATTGAAGGCGAACTCAGATTTGCGGTTTGAAGTTGAAGTTGGGTTCGAATCGGGCTGGGGTTCGAAGCCAAGGGATTTTGGTTTGGTTTGAATCGTATTCGGTTCTGGATTTGCGTCGAAGTCAAAGTGATGGCGATGGCAAGGCGAAGTTGGTGAAGACAAGGCGAGGTCGTGATGGCGAGCTAAGGGTGAGGCGAGGCTGGAGGCGAGGTCGATTCGGGTTTGAGGCGAGGTCGGGTTGGAGGTGGGTCAGGTTGGAAGCGAGGTTGCGGGTCGAAGATGAATCTGCTAGTCAAAGAAGAAGGCGAGGAGTTATTGAAATGGGTCCGATTGCTCTGTCGAAGGGAAGAAGACAAGAAAAAGAGAGAAAGAAATCACATTTTAGGCTATGATACCATGATAAAGTCAAGGTTATGAAAATTAGAGAGTTATTTGGAGAGTGATCTATCTCAATTATGTTATATAGATAGATAAAAGTCTAATCCTACTCCTATTCCTATACTATTAATTAAACTCATATACCACTCCTTGTACAAATCATATTTCCTGACACCAAGCAATGATCAAACATAAAAAGTTCAGTCCAAGCCAGTCCCTCACATAGTATAAGTTTGTGATGCCCATCGCACGTGTGCAAGGTGTTTAGCTTGTGTGTTATTAGAACAGTGTCCTATCTATGTCAAAGGGCCCTTTTTATCTCTATTTTCTTTTTTAAATGGCCAACGCCTGAGTACATTGTAAATACAAAAGAAAGCATTACTAGTTAAATGAACCAGTTCAAACAAACATTTGTTAAGTAAGGCTATATAGGCATATTAGTGGTCCAAAGATGCTCCGGCTCCAAGCTCTGAGTAGCAGAGGAATCTAGCCAATCAGCAATGCCATTTCCTTCTCTCAGTGTCTGCCGGAACCGGATAGGATGAAAGTCCAACAAAAGACGATGAGTGGCTTTCAATAACTTGGACAATTTCCAGTCATCAGTAACACATTTCTTAGTTAGCCTAGAAAAATTAATAATTGAATCACCTTCCACAATTAAGGGGCCTTGATATAGAACTGATAATGATTGTAGACCCCACTAGATTGCTAGAAGCTCCAAAGTATCAAGTTTGATTGAATAAGATGTGTATTGAACCAGCTAGAATCGGACTACCTCCACAATCTCTAACCACAAAGCCAATGCTTTGACCATGGTTGCTCTTAGCTCCATCAAAGTTCAATTTAAGCCAATAAGGCCATCCATTTCACTAATTTATGGTAGCCATGACATTGTTGTTGGCTAATATCCAATTTCCTTAGGATGGAATGTACTCTAGGATCTGAGGAGAAAATCTTCTTTTGCCTCAGTTGAAGCTGTTCTTTAATAAGATTGATGCATTTGGACAAGCAGATTGGTCAAGGATCAAAACGATTCTCAAATAATTGATAATTCCTTCGTAGCCATTACGACGAGCAACCATAAAACAAAATGGTGTTCTGAAGTTTCCATAATATCTTATCTCTGCTATTTCTTTGAAAATGATGTCTTGAAGATTCAAAGATGTAAACCAAGGTAATTGCATATCCAAAAACTCCCTCATCAAGCTCCAGAAAGAAACAGAATCCTGGCAGGTCAAAAAAGCGCAGGTCACGTTCTCTTCAACGCCAGAGTTTGCATCTAATGCAATTGTATTCCACATCAGTTCCTGTCTTACAGAGCTGAGTCTTCATAGGAATTCTATTTTGCAAAAGCCTCCAAAAGAAATGAATGACTCTCCTATGAACCCATGCAAGCTTAGAGAGTTCAAGGATGCTGAAAGCTGAACTATTAAAGAGTATTTCTGAATGGGAGAATAAAGAAGCACTTTAACTGCGTATTCCCCATTTCTAGGCAGCTGCCAGTGCGTTGTGTCTTGAGAGGAGAAATCCAACTGAGATTCACTAATAAGTTGGCGATAATACGTTGGCAAGAAATCAAGTTTTGAGAAATCCCAACTTTTTATTTCCTGGGTAATGAAGTCATCTACCCTCGCATTGTCTATGAGTGAAACATCAACTTCAGTTGGAATGTATGCAAGAGGGACTTGTGGAAACCAAGTGTGAAACCAGAAGGAAATATTAAGACCATTTCCAACCATCTTGCATGCATGAATAGAGAGAATTGGCATAAGATGATAGATTGACTTGTAGACCCAAGAGCTTCCTGATGGCAGAGTCCAAGAATTATTTTTGAAGTATTTAATTTGACCAGTTCTGTCCATGGTGTGGATTTGCCAGAAAGAAGGTTGAAGTATTGTTTTCCAAGCATAGACTTAATAGAAACTTCTGATGAGTGCATTTGCAGATTTCCTTTATCATAGCTTTTACAGAGTTGTTCCCAAGCAATCTGGTGAATAGCTTTGGCACCTCCCTAAATAAATTATTTCATCGGAGAGTCTGACTTAAGTAGTACTGAGCTGGGGTGGGGATAGAGCAACTTCTGAAAATATATTGTGGAATAGAGGCCATCACACTTTTAAGCAAAGTAATTCCTCCTGCGAAGGAGATGTATTTACATTGCCATAGTGCAAGTCTTGAGTGGACTAAATCCAGAATATAATTAAAATGAGTTGGTTTAGGGGCCTTCCTTTGATGATAGGAGCTCCTAAGTGGAAAAAAATGTCCATCTCCCATCTCCCATTGAGAATTGAAATTTCGTTTTAGAATCTGTTCGAGGAGATTGGGACTCTTTATCATAATCCAAAATTATTTTAGATTTTTCCTGCATTGATTTTTTGACCTGAAGCTTGACAGTAAACCTCCAAAGCTTGTGATATATAGTCAATTTCTCTAGTATTGAGCTCCCCAAAAATCATCTGCAAAAGTAGGTGTGATACCCCTTGACGTAACTCTTAATTTGAGTCCAGAGAGGAGTCCGTTATGTTGAAGCCGATTCAAATGTGTGGAAAGAGTATTAGAACGTAGAATGAAAAGGAAAGGAGAAAAATTGGATCTCCTTGCCTAATACCATTAAAGGGAAAAGAAGGTGGAGATGAGCAGCCATTGATAAGAAAATAATGAGTGGTTGATCTGACACAAGCCATATTCCAAGCTATCCACAGAATATCAAAATTCATGGAACACATAACTTTTTCCAAGAAATCCCATCTTATTCTATCAAATGCTTTCTCCATATCAAGTTAAAGAATGAACCATGTTTTCTTACGCTTGCTAGAATATATGGAGTGATAGATTTCTTGGGTGAGAAGAATAATTTCAGTGATATCTCTACCCTCAATAAAACCAAATTGATTCGGTTCAATCAGTCTGTCTGAGGTGGCTTTCCATTTTGTTGCCAGTATTTTTTTAACTATTTTGTATAATGAATTACAAAGACTGATAGGTCTAAGATCCAATGGCTCTCTACACTAGTTTTCTTGGATATCATTACAACTGCAGTTTTGTTCCTCTTCTTAGACATACGGCTTGTTTTGAAAAAATACTGTATGGCCAAGAGGACACATGAAGTAATTCCCCAGAAGGATTGAAAATTTTCGAAAAGAGAAACCATCTAATCCAGGAGCTGTATTTTTTGGCATTGAGAAAGATTAAGGTCAAGTTTTCTTCTAAAGATACCTTTGTATCAATTTGAAAGAGGATTAAATTGGTTGCATTGGTTTCTGCTTGATTCTGAGGAGGCAATTTCCAATGTTTAGCATAAAAGCTTTCAACCGACCTTAGAATCGAATAGTGATTCAGAGACCCAATGACCATTTTCATCTCTTATGCCGTATATAGTGCATTTTCTGCGATCTGATTTAACCGATTTATGGGAAAAAATAGAAATTCCCATCACCTTGAAGAAGCCATGAACACCGAGAGTGTTGAGTCCAATGTTTAAGAAAGTGCTAGGTGGTGCTAGACACCAGAATTGGGGACTAGCACCTAGGAGCTTAGGTAGGAACTCGGCATTTTCCTATTTTTTAATTCTTAAAATTTATTTAGGTGTATTACATATTCTAAACATTAAGAAAAATCATTAAAAAAATTACAAAAATTTCATGCCCTAATTTCATATAAGTCACAACATTCTTTTAATTGAACTTAAATTAGTTTCATACCTAATTTATTGAGCTATAATCAAGTATCAACTTATACTTTATTGTTTGTAGCATTATTTGGTCACATATAGTTAATTAATTATACTCTCTTTTGCTGGCAAGGATGCAGTTGCAGTACCAATGAATCACAACAGCCTCTTCAACAATAATAGTTTAAGCAAGCTGCAATAAGAAGAGGAGAGGAGAGAACCGAGAGGAGAAGAGAAGAAAGGAGCAGCAACACCCAGCAACAGCAATAGCATCAACAACAACGAAAAAAGGAGCCAGGTAGTTGTCGAAAAGAGAAGAGAAAAAGAACAAGACAATGAAAGATGCGACAATAGCAATAAAAGAAGAAAAGAGAAGGGAGGAAGAAGAAAATAGCAAAACAACAACAGGAAGAAGAAGAGGAGGAGAAGACAGTTCATAGAATTGAAAATATGTAAGACTGTAAAATGGTAAAAAAAAAAAAAAAAAATCAATTTCTACCTATATTCGCTGGTTGGAGGTCTTCGACTGTGTGTTATCGTCGACCAGCAGTGTCGGAGAAGTCAAAGAAGTTGTTGATCACTGGCTGCGAGGGGTGAAGTGGGTTCGACATCAATTCTGAGTTGGATGCTAGGGCAGCTATCCCTCTTTGATCGACTCATATTTCAAGCATAATGGGTTAGATCCACTTTGAAGCAAGTTTAACCCACTTAACTAAAAAAAATAAAGTCTAAAAGTAGCCCCCAGGTAACCGAGGCGGGAAGCGAGCCGCCTATGCAGGCCTAGTCCCTGCTAGTCAAGCTTGGGCGCTAGTAGAGCCCAGAGAGGCCGCTTAGACCAAATGCATAACGGCCAAGGGGCCACCTCTGCCTAGGCAAGCGCCTCGGCCAATTTTAAAACATCGTTAATATGTATATTGAAACTTCTTATAATTTGTTTATTAGATGTCCTTCATTGAGATCTTTTTTGGGATTTCTTCCAAATTACTTCTGATTTCTAGTTTATCTTTCTCTTCGTCTTCTTGATGGACTACTTGGCGACCTAGAAATGTTAAAAAAGATGATAAGTTGGGGGATTTTGTGATGATTTTTTCAATTTGTTTTTTTGAAGGTAGATAAGCTTCATTGATAACTCAAACATGGTACAAGAAAATATGAGAAGCTAGATCAAAAATGCGTACTTTTCATAGGATGGGGAGAGGACCCTGGCCGTCACCCATCACTATGTGAGCACAACCTCTTCATGAAAGACCTTAGCACAAAGAAAATAAACAAGAAGTGATATTTTGCACTGACCACTTGCTGAGGATGGTGTTGACAATTGCATCATTTCATTGACATGTTTTGATGTAATACAGGTTTGATCGCAATCAACCTCAATTTAGATAGAATGGGAAACTAAGATTTTGAGAAAGAAATAGAAAGGAGAATTAGGGTTTGAGAAGAAAGTGATAAGAAAATTGGATAATTTTGGGCTTCACAACCCTTGTATCACGGGTTTCACACCCCAAAATTCAAGATAATAATATCAAGAAGTTTAACTGAAAAAGTTCTAATTTTCAACCATTCAATAATAACAATAAGAAAGTCTTGGGGCCTATTTATAAACCTTACAGAAGTCCAATTCTAGAAAATAATTGACGTGGTACTAAATTTTCACATAAAAGAAAACACAACTAGATAAAATAAACTAAAAATCAAAATGACTAAAACCAAAAGAAGTCAGCAGGTGATGTCCTCATCATTTTCCCCGGGGTGGGAAAAAACTCGACCCTGTCGAGTGCGGGCTAGAAAGCTGCTGTCTGGCTCTGATAATACTCAAGTAGTTCAGGTCAAGCCGTCAGAGATCCTCTATATCAATCTGAAAATTTTCTAATTTAAGTCTTCCTCTCCGCTTAACAAAATAGTGTCGCGTTCCTCCATCTCTACTAAAGACAATCTTATCATCCAAAATAAAATTTATATTTTCTACTGCATGAGATAATTTAAGAAAAAGTGGAGGTAGTTGGGGGCTCTCAGAAGGAATGTCGTGGGTAGGCTCATCAATGAATGGATTAGGAGTATCAAAATCACCTCTATATGAAACCAAATTCTCAACATTAAAAGTGCAACTAATGCAAAAATCTGGTGTGGCGTTCACCCCACAAGCATTTGAATTAATCCACTTGTGGATTTGAAAATAATTTCTTCACGGTTCCCGAAGGAAACCGTTCTGGCCTCAGGCAGACCATCATATAGTCATCAATATTAAATGTTTTCAATCGACGATGTAAATCAGTAAAAGTTGTATAATCAATATTGTTTTTCATTATTTTGTCTCTGATTTTCTCGTGTAATGCATGTGTGTGAGATGCTAATACAGATGCAGAGCCTGCTACCCTAAAATGGCGTGGTGTCGACAGTAGAGGAGGAAGGGGTTGGCGGCCAGAGCAGGCAAGACCAATATGAGAAAATGAGGGAGCGATAGCAATTGGTGGTAGGAGAGGTGGGGTCGACAACAGAGCCAGAGATGGAGTAGAAGGGGCTCCTTTTTTCAGTTTTTGTTCAGGGACCTTTGCACTGATTAGGTTAGTTCTTTTAGATTTCTTAAGTGCGGTAAGTGTTTCTTCAGGCTGTCTAAACTTGGGTCTCAAGAGTAATAACTTAATTTTTTTACCCTTATGTAAAAATTGATACATGTTAGATTGAACGTAGATGGTATATTTTTGTCGAACAATCATGATCTACCTAGAATAATTTGACCCACATTCATGGTAACCACATCAGACCAGATTTTGTCCTTGTAAAGATTAAAGTTGACTGGGATAAGAAATTGATGCTTTACTTCTAGGGCCGTGGAGTTAATCCATGATACCTTATACAGATGGGGATGTACTGCCTTTAATCCAAACCTTTCAGTCACCTTGGACGATATTGCATTGATACTGCTTCCACTGTCCACAATCATCTTACAGTTCTTATCTCCAATCTTAGTGAATATGTAAAAGGTTATAGTTCTCTAATCATTGACTTGTTCGGGTTGTGCTGAAGTACACCTAACTATTCCTAAATAGGCTCTATCGTAACTAAGAGTTAGCTCAGTCGATGCTAAAATCCTAATGCAGCTACTGAATTCACGGTCTTCAGTAGAAGTGTCTGAGTCGTCATTCTGTTGGTGCACAACCACTTCTAGACCATCTTCTTTTTCTTCACATTATTCTATGGGCACTTCCACTAAAAGGGTTTTAGTTTGACTTAGGCACTGGCTTGCAAAGTGTCCGTACCCTTGACATCTATAACACTGGGTGTGCGAATTGACCTCTATTGGTTCACTAGCGGCTTTCCTCTAAAAAAATGTCAGCTTTGTATTAGACGGAGCTACTGGTTTGACACTTGAAGAACTGAAGACGGGTTTGCTCAAAGTAGAAAATGATCGGCTATAGCTAGATTTGCTAGCAGTTATTGTCTTAGCGCTATCCCTAAAATCAGTTCGAAAGTAGGATCCTCTAGACTCATTTAAATCGGTGACCAGTTGATATACATGTTCTAGAGTCGTGATGCCTCGAGGTATGAGCTCTCGGCGGTAGTCGTCCGTAACACCTTACCTAAACCTAGATAAAGTTTGTTCGGGAGGCTCAAAGTCAGTAGCACCGCACTGATTCAAGTATTCATCAAACCTTACAATGTAATCGGCGTCTGACTTGTTTTCTTGAGTTAACATATTCCATTAGCTACTGATTGAAGGAAGGTGGAACGTATTTCAGCTTAAGTTTCTCTTTCATGCCTCCCAAGTCTCAGCTGAATCATCTTTTCTAAATCACATCACTCAAGGTTCTCCCAATACTATTCGGCCAGTCCAGTTAGTTTCATCCTAGCAAATCGAATTTTTCTAGACTGACATGTTACACCAACGAAAGTAGTGTAGCTATTTACCAATCTATGTAAGCCTATGGGTCTATACGTCCGTCGAAGGATGGAACATCTATTTTTACACTTGACATATTGGGCGTCCGTGTTCTCAGTGTAGAGTGCTAAGCTTGCCTACGCAGGGTGACCTATTGTTAGCTCATGATTCATTATCCTCTACGTGGTCTGGGGTTCTCTTTCGGCTAGTTTCTATCTTATCAAGTCGTGTGGCTAATTCCTTATAGTTGTCGTCAGCCTGTTCTCTACACTCTTGTAGTCGTTGGTCCATCTTAGTGAGGATCGTGTCAAGTGTCCTTAATGCTAGAGTTCATGGGTGCAGAAGTTTCTCTTATTGAAATTTTTTTTACAATTCTCATTGGCATGCAAATTCTAACTAGTCCCAAATGATGATTTTTTTTATCTTTTATTTTGTTAATGCAGACAAACGACAATTGCTGATGCAAAGTGCAAACTATTCTAAAGTTGATATGTATGCTGATGCAGGAGGAATCAGAGATCAAGTTAATGATGAATAATACTAATTTTTAAGCTTTATTGACTAACATGTGATTAAGACAATTTAATATTGAAATGTGATTAAATTACACGTGTTAACTGAGTAAATTTTCAAATTACCTTAGTGATCATTGACTCAAACAATCTTAAGTTGCACAGTTAATATTGATGTTGATTTTCACTTAAGGTCAGATTCACACAAACTAATTGTGGGTAGCAGTCAATATTTCTATTTTACGACAGATTTAGGAACTAGTTATCTTAGTTAAGAGAAAAAACTGAATAAAAAATTTAAATATTAAACTCGAACCTGAATGCGAAGTGAATTGGTAGTCACTGGTTGCGTAGCTCTGTCTCCGGCGAGTCCAACGCTTTGAAAATGGCTTAAATCGAACTTGAAATGGGCTCAAAACGACTTTCAAACTGAATCTATCGAGTTGGGACTGGGTTAAGGCTGAGTCAGGGATTGAGTCAACTCGGCTCTGCTCACTGAGTTAACTCGATTTGAGCTTATGGCTCGGGGTCCGCTCGGTCTAAGCTTGGGCTTGGCTCAAGTTGATGGCTCGGCGGTGAGCTGACGACTCGGATTGGCTCGAGTTGGCTCGTCAAGCTGATGACGTCAGCAGCTTGAGCCGGCTAAAGGTTGGCTCAAGCGGCGTCGCAACTTAGCGGGTCGGATCGGGTCGCTATTGGGTCGACCCAACTAATCAAAACCAAACTAACTAGGGTTTTCTTGTTATTCAGCATTGGATCCGAAATTGAGGGCGGGTCGCGTTGCTATTGGAGGTTTTGATCAGCTGATCAACCCGAACCCGAAAATAGTCGTAGGCGGCAGGATCTGAAGCAGAGGGAAGTGGCGGCTGAGGATCTGAAGGTGGTGGAGAGCTGCGATGTCAGCAGTGGTTCTGAAGACGACTACGAGGACGGCTTGAAGGCGGTGGAGCTGCTGTGAGGTCGACGGTAGGTGGCGAGACGAAGAGAGGAGATGGCGAGATCTGTTGGTGCTGATGATGATAGCAGTGATGAGGTTGACGGGATCTGGCGGCAGGTTGGCGAGGTTGTGTAGAGAAGAGGTCGAGAGGGGTGGCGACTGTGGCTATAGTGGAGGGGAATTGACGGCGTTGGTGAAGGCGGCGAAGATGGCGGTGAAGATGGCGCGACGGGAAGGCGATGAAGGCGGAGTGAGGGTTAGGATTTTGGTGTGTTTGATGGAGTGAAGGAGATGAACAATGGTGGTGAACCTTTGTGAATTTTCGGTTTCTTTTATTTTTTATTTCTCTTTTTCTTTTTCTTTTCAAAATCTAAACTTGAGAGAAAAAGAAGAGGTAGATCTAGATTTAGGGTTTTGAATTTTTTTTCTTAAAGAACAGGTGGATCGTAATCACCTTCAATCCCCAAAAAAGGCAAAACTAGGGTTTTGAGAAAAGAAAGAGGAAATTAGGGTTTGAGAAAAAGAAATAAGAGTTTGGATAGGTTTTGGGCTTATACCCCTTGCACATAATCGGGTTTCACACCCCAAAACTCAAGATAACCATATTAAGAATTTTAACTGAAAATTTTAATTTAAATCATTCAAATACCAACAAAAAAGTCTTAGGGCTTATGTATAGGCTTTACAAAATCCAGTCTCAGAATTCAACCGATGTGGTACTAAAAATAAAGAAAAATAAAACAACTAAAATAAAGCAAAATTAAACTAGAACTAATGGTAATGGCATGCAGTACGACGTAATGTCCTCATCATTTTTGGGGTGTACCATCTTTTATTTACTTTTGCATGGTATTAGAGCATTAGGTCTAGGAGTGCTAATTCTTTCTTTGATTCTTCTTATGTTTCTTCTTTCTTTGGAATTCTTCTTCCCCCTGTCCTTGCTGTCAAAACGCATCCCCAATCCTCGCTACTCCAAAATTTCCATTCTTTTTTTTCTTCTTTCTTTTTCTTCCTTCTCTTCTCTTTTCTTTCTTCACCGCTAGAACCCCCACCACCGACAACCCATCAGAACCCAACCTCCCACAACCCCACCCACCTCATGTTGTCTTTCCCTACGCTAGATGAGATGGAATATGATAACATGCTCTTGCTCTTCAAAATTGTTGTGTTTATCACGGCAACATTCATTAGATTTTGTATGCTATACACCTCAACAAAGTGGTGTTGTGAAAAGAAAATTTCATATTTACTTTGATATTGTTAGAAAATTGATGATTCACATTCATGTTTTGAAGTGTTTTTCAGTTGACGTTGAAGGTTCCTTCTTTTGTTGTAAGTATCTTGACAGACTATTGTTTGATTTACCTCCAAAGGCTTATCGATAGAAGTCGTGATAAACTCAATACACGACTATTTAAGTGTGTTTTCTTTGATGTTTTCACATGTAAAAGGGTTATTCGATGTTGGAATCCCATTAGAGCTGTGTAAGGCAGGGCAAACATTTACAACTAAAACTATACAAATTTTGGAT
>JAVRMC010022799.1:62504-72895 GCA_032274545.1 Agave americana | reverse complement strand
GGTTGAGCACGGCGAGGGCGTCGTGGCAGAGAGAGAGGGCGGAAGGGGGCAGGGGGGAGAGTGGGAGCCAGGGAGCGAGAGCGGGGGTAGCGGGAGATTAATATTTTAATTATGATTAATTAATTTGTTTAATTGATATTTATTATTTAATCAATAGTTTAATTTTGATTAATTAATATTGTTTTAACTATTTCAGGAACAGGGTAAAAGGGTCATTTTGTATGCACGTTAACGGTGTCACGGGGTAACTGGAAACATGTAATTTATGGGGAGTATTTTGAGATTTTTTGAATTTAACGGGAATTGTGAGAAAATCCAGTAAGTTAAATAGGGTATTTAGAAAATGAGCCAAGTTTTTAACTAAAAAATAATCAAATCTAGCGAAACGTGGTTTCTCTCGTGACTCTTTCTTCCATTTTGTCTGTCCGTTTGTCCTTCAAAGAGAAAGAGTTTCTCCATCTCCCATTTCTACCATCATTCTTCTTCCTTCTCTCTTCTCTACCTCTCCATGAGTGCTCAGTTTTACCGCCAAGTTGTAAATTGGTTTTTTTTTTTTTTTTTTTTTTAAGGAAGCCCTTCTGGGCCCATTTATTTTGATACTTAGGCCCACCAACTGATAAAACAACTTCGAATGAGCACAATACCCTCGTCTCCAGTCCCTGTGGCACGATTCAAATCTTCGATTGGTAACTTAGTTATTATTTTTTAAGAAGCCCTTCTGGGGCCCATTTTTTGATACGCCCACCAACTGATAAAACAACTTTGAACGAGTACAATACCCTCGTCTCCATTCCCTTTGAGAGACACGAGCGAAATATTTTTACCGGCACGATTCAAATCTTCGATTGGATCTGAGAAACAGAAAGAAACAAAAAGCTCCAATTTGAAACGACCGACGAGACTTCGACAGTCGACGACGTCTGACGCTAACAACAACAGCAGCAGCAAACAGTGTATCTCAAAAAGAAAGAGTGGGAGGAAAACAATCCAGGAAAGAAAACCCTAATTTCTCTGTATCTCGATCGAGGTGCGGTCGACGTTTCCCATTTCTTGATCCAGCGTTAGGGTTTTCGGTTTGTGGTGTTGGAATTGACGGTTGATCGGTTGTTCACGTTTCGTCGTCGGTGATGTTGTGCCAGCTGCGCTGATCTCCTCGCACGATTGGATCGATCTGAGCCGGGAGGCGATCCGATGGATAAGAACAAGAACAGAACCGATCTGCTCGCTGCTGGACGAAAGAAGGTGTTGTTTCTTCGTCTTCTTCCTTCTTGAATGGCTAATGATTCCTGATTGAAGCTCTGTTTTATGGAAATTTGGGGTTTCCCCCATTTCCCCTCGATTTAGTTACTCTTAATTTTTTTTTTAATTCAAACAGGTTTCTTGGAAATTTCTTCTTTATCATATCTTAATTGATATCTGAAATTGGGATTACTTTCTTCTTGTTTTTCTTGATTTTGCATAATTTTCAGAGATTTGGGTGGACAGTACCACTTATTAGTTTACTAATGCTTCAACATTTAGAGAGATTTTTTTTTCACTAATTTCCTTCGTCTGCAGAAATTTAAGCTGTAGACATCTTTTATTTTGTGTTTTGTTGTTGTTGTTGTGTCTATTTATTGAGTATATGATATTGCAATTTTTAGGTTGAATGCTTAGATGCACATCAGAAGTTGAATACGTTTGAAACAAACATCCTTTCGTGACAAAAGAAAACTTTTATCGCAAATATTGCTAAATACAATGAGTACTGTAAATTTCATCTTTGGACCAAAAACAAGCAGGAGGCAAGATGCCATCAGAAAGTGTAAAAACTATCTTTTTACAATGTCTTGATCAATAGTTGTTTCTTTTTAAATATTAACTTTTAAATTTTGTTCCATGCTGCCAGCTTCTGTAATCAAGACAGAATTTACTTCTACTTCTTGAGGAATTTAACATCTTAATTAAAATCATTTTACTTTGTAATTTCAGCTCCAGCAGTTCAGGAAGAAGAAGGATCAGAAGGGAAGCAGCAGTAGCCATGGGAAATCCTCAGACAATGTTAGCAGACCTGAGAACGAAGGCAATCCTGAGGAGCCATCAAAACTGCCTGAGCGTCAGCCAGCCATTAATACCGATGGGCCAAACACAGATCAATCAAATTCTTCAGTGACTATGGAGTCTGTAGATTATCCATCAGTGCCCTCTGCCGCCAAAATGGAACAAGAAGAGCTTCCTAGCATTTTTTTAAATCATCAGGTAAGGGAATTTTTGCTGTGATATTTTATTAATTTGTGGCTTTCGAAGGGTGGATTGGAGGAAGAGTGTTGTGGGTTTGATGTATAATTTAATTCTCATTTGATGCTGGGTAGGGACAATGCAGGAAGCTAGCCATTCCGGATCTCAAGAATGCAACGGCGAGATGTTGGAGAGTAGAAGGGATGATTCTGATGGAAGTATTTATGAGATGGCTCCAGATTCTGAGAAGATGATTGAAGATATTGCTGCTGCTTCTAGTGCTGGATCTGAAGCCGTCCAAGAGATGGATGAGTCCTCTTTTGCATCTGAAGTGAGTGGTGAGGGTGCAGGAAGTTCTTCTGTTTCTAACGATGCGGCGAATGAAAGGGACAAGAGGCAAATTTCATTGGGGGAGCACAATATAAGAGGTGGGATGAATGAGGAAACTACAGTACTTGCTCAAGAAGCTGCTCCTCAGTCTTCATTTCTGACTGAAGGACTCCAGGAAGCTGGTTCTAATCTTCCTGATAAGACGGAGGAGAGCATTTCTCTTGAAGAAAAAATGGACTTTCCATCTTCATCCTGTGATAATTTATCCAGTGACGGTGAAGGTGGTGCTGTCGTAGTTGCTGCTGAAGGGGAAATAAAATATACTGAAGGAATTCCCATCCATCTCATTTCTGGATATGGGAGGACTGCAGAGGAAAGTGGGTCTTCTACATTGGCTGAAGAAATAAAGATGGCAGGCACAGATATTTCTGAGAAAGCCGTGGAGACTAATACTCTTAAAGAAAGTTCAACAGGATTGCCTTTGTCTCGTAAGTTTATGGCTGCTGAAGGGGAAGATGGTACTCTTGCGGCTGATGAGGAAGGGGAGAGAAGAAATGGTGAAATAGCTATGCTGGAATCTGGAAGAACTCAAGAGGGAGATGGGTATTCAATTCCTGATAAAGTACTTGCGGGGGATTACATGGATCCTTTTCATAGGCCTGAGAGTACTGCTGTTGAAGAAACTTTGGAAATTGTATTATCGACGTCCCAAGCTATTCCACTCCTTGAAGGGGGAGATGGTGCTGTGGTAATTGATGAGGATGGGGGAAGAAAAAATGATAAAGAATATGTACAAAAGCCTGGAACAAGTCAAGAAGGGTATTGGTTTTCCGTTCCTGGTGAGCTTCACAAGGCAAACACTAGTCTTTTGGATGAGCCTAGGAAGACTTCCCATATTGGAGCGAATCTGGAAACTATAGCTTATTCTAAACGGGATGTTCAAGCCACAGAGGGGGAAGCTGGAGCTGTTATTGCTGCGGAAGGAGAGGAAGGAAGAGCTACAGAAGGGAGTGTGCTACAATCTATTGTGGAGGATGCTATTGTGGAGTCTTTGGAGAGGCTTCCTGAACAAGGGGTTATATCATTTGGGGAGATGGCTGAGGGGACTAACAAAGATTATTCTCAATTGGGTAGCTCTAATAGTGAAGTTGGCAGTATTAGGCAACTTCTTTACATAACAACTATTGAGAAGGAAGCTGTCCAGTTGCAGCTAGATGAGCAGATTGCATTGAATGAAGCATATCAGCGGCACTCTTTTGATGAAGCGTCAAAGCTTAGGGATTTGTTGAAGGAAACTCAGGATAGCAAGGCGATGGTAACTAAAGAACTTGATCAGTGCAGGTCTAGCCTTCAAACTATCGCTACTGCAAAGGAGGAATTTAAGGCTCGATGTCTATCCATGGAAGGGGAAATGGAGAAATTCCGGGTCAGGGCAGGGGAATTGCAGAATAGGCTGGAAGAGTACCAAGAAGGGTTATCCCATGCTATGGTACAATTAGCTGACTGCAGAGTCTCAATAGAAACCTTACAGAAGGAAAATTCAGACTTGACGGAAAACATATTTTCTGAAAAAGACGCAAGAAGGGAGCTCATGAAGGAGAAAGAGTTCGTTTCTAGTGAAAATATGAAACTCGTTTCTGAGATAATGGATCAGAGGGAGCGGTTAATTGGTGTCCTTGATAAGCAAGCAGAGCTTCAGGGCAACCTTAGAGATGCTGGGGAATGCCTTGAGCAACTTGCTGTGGAAAATTTGTACCTTGCTGTCAGTTTAGATGTACACAAAGCGACAATAGAGGAGCTAAATGGAAGACACCTGGAGTTGCCTTTTGAGGCCAAAGAATCTGGTAGTCAGAGGTTGCCTTTTCTTCAGAAGGATGATGAGCATGGCGACTCTATTTGGTTTGGAGCTTTGAAGCAACACTTGGAAGAGGCCAGTAATATATTGGATAATCTTGAGAAGTCTGTTGACGACATGCACTCTCACACCCTCTCTTTAAGTAGGTCGGGTGGAAGAGTAGCAGCACCTGGAATATCAAAAATAATTCAAGCTTTTGAGTCAAAATCACATCTTGCAGAGAATGTTTCAGATGAGATGCCACTTTTGATTGAGGGAGGAAGTGCTGAAGCTTCATATACATTAACAAAGGAGCAAACATGCATTCTCAGAGATGTACTAAAGAAGATGGACTTGGAACTTGGTGCTGAAATACATTTAACAGAAGAACAAAATCGCAGAGAATATACAAATAAGTTCATAATGGAGTCTGAAACCCAAAACCAACAAAGTAGCCTCCTTCAAGAAAGGATCGACGATCTCGTCGAGAAGTCGTCTGTTTACAAATCCAAAATAGTTGATCTACAGAATTATATAGATGAAATGAAACAAAATGCAAATGAAGAGACTGCTAGGCTATTAAGTCGAGTTGAGATGTTGCAGAAGGAACTGAATGACATGGTTTCCATTTTTAAGCAAGAAGAGGATTCTTTTAGGGGTGTTATTATTAGTGCAGTTGAGAAGCTCAATGCTTCCACCGGATTACAGGCAGACGATCGATTGCATGCTGGCGCTTATGTTATGGCTTCTGTAGATGCTGCTGTACTAGCAGTTAAGAGTCTGCATAAGAAACTTGAAGTTGTGCATCTTAACCGCAACTCACTCCAGACTTCATTTGAGGAGTTGAATGAATCGTTTATGGACATGCGAGGAAGGAATGAGTTGGCTTTTGATCTACTGAAGAAAATGTACAACAGGCTTAGGGAAGTTGTTTATGATTCATATCTGGGAGATACTTTGATGGATGTGAATACTGATGAATCCCTACACCTTCTACATGGAAACTTTGATCTGCTTATTGAACAATTGAAGAAGTTAATAGATGAGCGTCTCCACCTCTTATCTACAAATAAAGAGCTAGAGGATGGAATGCTGAACAGAAATAATGAACACGAACAGCTGAACATGAGATGTGATGTTTTGGCCAAGAAGCTGGAAGACGAATGTCATACAAAAGAAGGGCTTGAATCGATTTTGTTGAATAAAGGCAAAATGTTCGAAGAATTGAGCATTGAGGTTCTTTCTTTGGCCCGAAAGTTGGAAAACCATGAATTGAGTAAGGATTTTGATGCTGTCTCTATGTTAGTGAAGTCTGACAATATGGAGAGTGACTTCTGCAAGTCTACGCTGTTACATCTTGGGGCATTGGTTGATTTCCATCTTCAAAAACATGAGGAGGCTATTGAGCAGATTAACTCTTCAAAGATTTACCTACAGGAAGTTGGCATTGTTACCGGAATTTTATCTGACAACTGGTCCTTGCCCTTGCATACCTTGCTTAGTCAAGAGTTTGTACCTAAAGTGAGTGAATTAAGAGAGAAAATTCAGTTATTGAGTGCCTCAAATCTTCAACAGGAAACTGAAATACAAATTCTCAAGGAGGGCCTGAGTAGGGTGGAAGAGGCTCTCGAAGCATCTCGTTCTGAATTGAACTTGAAAGTGTCTGAGCTTGAGCAGTCTGAGCAGAGACTGTCTTCTGTAAGGGAGAAGCTTAGCATAGCTGTTGCAAAGGGCAAAGGTCTAATTGTGCAGCGAGATAGCCTTAAGCAATCTCTAATCGAAAAGTTAAGTGAGCTTGAAAAATGCATGCAGGAGTTGCAGTCAAAAGAGACATCGCTTCACGAAATGGAGGCAAAACTCAAGTCCTGTTCAGAAGTGGATCGTGTTGAAGCTTTAGAATCTGAGCTCTCTTATATTCGAGATTCTGCAACAGCACTAAGGGACTCTTTTCTCCTTAAAGATTCTGTTCTTCAGAGAATTGAAGAAGTCTTGGAAGACTTAGATCTGCCAGAGCATTTCCACTCAAAGGACATAGTAGAGAAAATTGAATTGCTCTCCAGAATGGTTGCTGGTAACTCTTCTTTTGCGGTGACTGAATGGGATCAGAAAAGCTCTGAGGGGCGCTTACATTCTGATGCAGGATTTGTGGTTATGGATTCCTGGAAAGATGACATACAGCCAAATTCAAATCAAGAGTCTGATGAATTGAAAAGAAAATACGAGGAGCTTCAAAGTAAGTTCTATGGCTTGGCTGAGCACAATGATATGTTGGAACAGTCCTTGCTGGAGAGGAATAGCCTTGTACAGAAATGGGAAGAAATGCTGGACAGAATTGACTGGCCTTCTCATTTGAGAACATTGGAACCAGAGGATAGGATCGAAAGCTTAGGAAGAGCACTTTTTGAGATCCAGCAGGAGAGAGATGCTTTGCAGCTGAAAATTGAGAACCTTGAGGTTTCTTCTGACATGCTCATAGTTGACCTGGAGGAGTCTCACAAGAAAATTTCTGAACTCAGTGCTGAGGTTGTCACTGTTAAATCTGAAAAAGATTTCTTTTCTGAAAGCCTGGATAAACTGAGGTTCCAATATCTTGCACTCTCTGAGAAGGCTGAACATGATGAAGTTGAGAGAGAAAATCTGCAAAGAAAACTAGCTGACTTGGAGGAAAAGTTGGTTGAAAAAGTTGAGGATGAGGGTCATCATGCTATTGAAAATGAGATGCGAAAACTACAGGACTTGGTGCTCAATGCATTGCCAGATGGTGATAAGTTTGAGACTGTGCCTGAGGGAAGTGGCATTGCATCTTTGGAACCATTAGTAAGGAAGCTTATTGATAATTATACAATTATCTGTTTAGACAAACCCAAGCATATGCTTGGTTCTAGGGAGGCTTGCTCAGAGGAAAGCAACTTCTCTCTTGATAAACAGTCATCAGGAGATGTTCTGCATGACAAAGATCAGGAGTTATTTGGTCTGAGGTTGGAGCTTGACGAGACATCCCGGAGTCTGGTTTCAGTTAAGGAGGAGCGAGATGCAGCCATGGAAAAGTGTCATTCCTTGGCATTGGAAATAGAGGAAATAACTAGACATATGAATTTGTTGCAAGAGGAGAGGACCCATGACATAGAGAAGTATCAGTCTTTAGTGTTGGAATTAGAGGCAGTGGGTAAACATAGGGATGCTTTGCAAGAACAACTAACTCAGGAGGAGCAAAAATCTGCTGCCGCGAGAGAGAAGCTAAATGTTGCTGTTAGAAAAGGAAAGGGGCTAGTGCAACAGAGGGATGCCCTGAAACAGACCATTGAAGAGATGAATACTACGGTGGAACACTTAAAGGTTGAGCATAACCAGCGAGTAGAAGCTTTAGAATCAGAAAAATCTTTATTGATGAATCAGCTGGCGCAGAGTAATCAGATCTTGCAAGAATGTAGCCAGAATTTGAATAGATTGTTTACTGCTTTACATTCCATTGATATTGGCACTGAAGTTAATATTACTGATCCTGTCTATAAGTTGGAAGAAATTGGAAGTCAGTCATCAACTGCGTTCTGCAATGGTTTCTTCTGAACACAAGGCAAAGAGATCTAAACAGGCTGCGGAATTGTTATTAGTTGAGTTGAATGAAGTACAGGATAGAGTTGACATCCTCCAGGAGGATCTGGAAAAGGCAGAAGCTGCACTTGCTGAAAGTTACAGACAGAAGCAGGAAGCAGAAGCTGCTAAGGTTGATGCTTTTTCACGTCTTGAACAGTTTATGTCAGTTCATTCTGAGGAAAGAAAGAAGCAAATTGACAATTTGTTGGAGTTGAAGTCTGGTGTTGATCAACTAAGGAAGGGCTGCATTGGGTTTTCTAGTCTTCTTTCTGATGTTTTCGAAAATGATGTGGGGCTCTTCTCATATGTGCAGTCCTTTTTGGAATCTATTTTGAAACAGATGAGTGGTGAAAATGTCGCAGACCTACCTGTTCTTGGATCAAGCAACCTTCATCGTATTAATCCAATAAGTGAGGTAAATTTTACTTATCTGCACTGTTCTATGGTTCAGCTGCATAATCAGTTATGTGATTGTTTACTTTTTTACTTAAAGTGTTCCTATCTAAATCATGCTTTCAAAAGGCAAGTGTCACTGTAGCACATTGATAAAACCTCTTTGCAGTGGGCAAGAGATTTGGGGTTCAAATCCAGCTTGCACTAGGCTACGGCCTATATTTTAAAAAAAAATTAAAAATTAAAAAAATAAAAAGATCACTTTCAAAATTCCCTTTCTGTACCTGCTTTGGTCCTTGTCCAAACTGACATTTCAATTGCACTGCTACTTTCAGTTTTAGTTTACTGGTTTTGGTTGATGAAGCAATATGCAAAATGTTCAAGTGTATAAATTTCTAGAAACTTAGAAGAACAGTACAAGTGAACTCCTAGGCATCAACATTAATTTCTACTTCCAAAAAGAAGGAAAGAAGAGAGAGACAGAACTAAAAAGAAACTTCCTCGTTAAAATGTAAAGGCTTTTATAAAAAGCAAGAAACTAGCATAGACGGAAGCATTAATTGATTATTATCAATGTTGTTTTTGTCTGTTAGCTTTAAATTCAATGATTGAGTGTGTTTTTTAGGATAATCCCCATGCTGTTGGTGATCTCTGGCAACTTAAGATTGATTCCCAATTTGATGATGGGTTGATAGCTGAACATCTTGCTCATGCTTGTTCTAACCTTCATGAATGCATGAGTGAATATGATGATCTGAAAGGAAAAGTACATCAATATGTCTTTTCTATTCACCAACAAGAAAACTATTTATCAGTAATCTTGGAGACTGTAAAACGAAAATTTGATTCTCAGAAGGAATATTCAGAATCACTCAAGAGAGAGCTAACTAGCCTTGAATTGGCGATCAAGGAGAAGGAGACTGAAATTTATTCAATGCACAAAAATGTCTGTCTTCTTTATGAAGCATGTAGTTGTTCCTTTGCGAAGACTGAGAACAGAAAAGCTCAAACAGTTGGAAGCAGCTTTGCTCCTGAAGCTCATGTTTCTGAAAAATCCAGTAGGGCCATGACATTGCCGGGTTATCTTGATGCAAAAGAACATGCTGATGGACATATTGTTCCTTTTACAGAGCATTCTGTCAGAGTGATGGCTGATTCTTTGTTATCGTCCATTCAGAGTTCAACCAATATTAGTGAGACAGCAGAGGGTAACCAAAGGCAATTGAAGGCCACAATATTGGATTTGCAGAGAGAACTTCAGGAAAAGGATATTGAAGTGAAGAAGATTAGTGAAGAGCTTGTATCACAGATAAGGGATGCGGAAGCTGTTGCAAAGAGATCTTGGACAGATGCTGATTCGGCAAGGGCACATGTTTTTAGTTTGGAGAAGAAGTTAGCTGAGATGGAGAATGATAAGCAATTACTAGAATTGAGAATCAGCAAGCTGAAAGATTGTGAGGCTTCATCGCAAGAGTTGCAAGACAGAGTCAAATCTTTAACTGATTCGCTAGCAGCTAAAGACCAAGGTTATTTATTTGAGCATATATCTTGGTTTTAATTTTGTTTATCACTTCTAATGATGTAGACACTTACACTCGTATGATCTGACTGAGGCATGTGTATTCTTTCTGATATGTACTTGTAAATTTGTTTCTTTGCAGAAATTGAGGGCCTCAAGTGTGGCCTCATGCAAGCACTTGATGAAGAAGAGTCGAAGATGGAAGCTGTGGAGAACAGGAACAAGGAACTGGAGGATATAGTTCAAGAAAAGATGCTAGAATTGGAGAATCTTGAAGCTTCGAGGGCAAAGGCTTTGGCAAAGCTTTCAACAACTGTCACCATGTTTGATGAGTTGCACAACCTGTCAGAGAGTCTTCTTGCAGAGATAGAAAGCCTTGAATCTCAATTACAAGAGAGGGATTCAGAGATCTCATTCTTGCGTCAAGAAGTAACCAGATGCACCAATAATGACCTGGCCTCACAGGAGACTAACAAGAAGTATGTGTCTGAGATTAATGAATTG
>JAVRMC010022506.1:19752-32259 GCA_032274545.1 Agave americana | reverse complement strand
AAGGAAAAAATGATCAATATACGTCTAACAATTTACAGTGGTTATTGGTTATTTGTAAACAATCACTTGTATATTAATCTCTTCCTTGGGAATGTTGCTGCTGTATCATTTTCAGTGCAAAAGGAATAAGAAAAAGAAAAGAAAACCACAGCTCAATTTTTGTGTTGTTACTACAATCATGCAGTAAATATAAACTGTCAGTTTGTCACTACAAGTCGAAAGTCATATTGTGCAAGTTAGACAAGCCTCCTTATTTCTTTTGGTATGCTAGCAAATTCCTGTAAGATTCATGAGATATAAGTAATGCCTTCTGCCCATGTAATTTTCCCAGCTTTTATATGGGACTCTGTAGCTCTGGAGCTGTCAAATTGATTAATATATCATGCTGTTATGCTATTCCCACAGAAACTTCGTCTATAACAGCCTCTTGCTAAACATCATCCACAGCAAGTTATTGCTATTTTATTTATAAACATTATAGTTAGGGAAAAATATTCACCTAAAATAGAGAGCAATATCTTGACAGAAAAGCAAGTTGGCGTCTAATAGAATACCTGTTCCTTGAATATAACAGTTGCAGCATCTAGAAGGAACTCCCTTGCAAGTTCAGGACTCTTGGCATGCTTCTGGGGACGGGAACCATCGCCATCAATTTCATTTCCATCCGTGTCTGTGGCATCGTCATCCTGCAAGTGCAGATGAAACACTAAATAATGTGTACTCTTCAAAAGAAAAAAGGTAAAAGATCAAGAAACTATTTCTTACAAATGCCTATTCAAGTAGTTGGTATTGGGGAAGTGAAGAAAAAGAAAGGAACATGGGATTCACATCATTGTTTTAGACACAATAAACCCATGTCTCATTTCTTTCCACATTTCCCAGCATAAAAGCATACAAACTCAGTATCCTGTATAAGCTTTGTCCTATGAATGTTACAACAGACCCATAAGCAAATACCTCTTCTTCCTCCGCTTCTTCAGCATGCTCAAAAAACTTTCTGATGCTTTCCCCTTTAGTTATCGTCACAAAACCGTCCCCAATCACTAGCCGACGATGAACACATGGTTGGCCATTCAATGCATGCGCCTTGACACAGAGCTCAGTGCAACGACCATCAAGCTTCCATGCCCTCAGTGTAATAAAGCAGGCACTTAAACCTCCAAGATCAAGTCCATTCACTTGAACCTTTCCATTCATGCCAACATCTTCAAATTCCAATATGTCAGATTTTCCTTCTCCTGTTCCAATAGCCCATTCAAAATGATGATATGTTCCAACTGTGTCTGCAAAGGATTGGTGCCAATCAACCTGGACTGTGTCCTCTGATACCTGGAAATGATGTAACACAAAAGTCAGCTAGACTACTCTGTCAAAGGAACAGCTTTTCTTAACACATTTCTAATTTTTTGAATCACACTGTTCTTTTTAAATTTTAATATCAAAAAATAAGACTTCTGGTAGGATGAATACAAGTGAAGTGAGAGATCCTTGGAAATTGTACATTACGAGCCTTTTAAGTAAACTTGGAGGATGAAACAAGATCTTTAAAACTTCTTTACATATAAACAAGAAAACTCATGAGACTTCAAATCACAAGCTAAATCATAAAAGACAAGATAAAATCAAAGGATGTAAAATTTTATACATCTTACTAGTAGCATAGCAACAATACAGCATAGCAACAATACCTCATACTGGAATGCAGTATCTGCAACACAAAACCAACTTGTGCAGCGGAGTTCCCTTCGCATGCGCTTCAGTTCCTTCAGTTCCTTGAACTCACGAATCACATTCCTCCTGCAATCTCTGCAAAATCTCTTGCTGTCAAACCTGTAACATGAAAATTATTCACAGCACCGTTAACACAAACAACCTAGGCATGTTAGTAAATAGCAGCATTGTTCCCAATCAGAGTAGCTAACTAAACCTTGCGTTGCAAAAAGAACCATGAAAGAAACCGCTCACATATGTTAATTGAACTATATCCTTTACTCCACTGCCTCCTCTATATATTGTCTTTCAATATTCTGTCTTTTGAGACTCAATACGATTTAATAATTGAAAATGTTGAATGCATTTAGTCAAAGACACAATCTGACCTCAATAACTGATGAGAAATTTTCTGATATTTTAGCAAGTACTTTATGTAAACCCTATATAGGACTGATCTGTTGGAAATTTTGCTGAAGATCATGGTTATTTTCTATAACAAACTATGATCATTGACAATCTACAATTGCTACTCCTTTTCTTTTAGATAGCTTAGTATTCAGCTTGTCCAAGAGGAAAAACTAATATGTGAGATAATGTTAATCATCAAACTTAGGGTGTCAATATGATGGTGCATGGTCCTATCAAAACCGGGTGGACTATGGTCTATGGACCAACACTCCATTGAAAAGCTCTACAGAATTTTACAACCAGTGGCTACTATATAGGACTCAATCTGTTGGAAATTTTGCTGAAGATCATGATTATTTTCTATAACAAACTACGATCATTGTCAATCTACAATCACTACTCCTTTGCTTTTAGATAGCTTAGCGTTCAGCTTGTCCGAGAGAAAAAAAAAACTAATATATAAGATAAGGTCGATCATCAAACTTGGGATGTCAATATGCATGGTCCTATCAAAACTGTGTGGACTATGGGCCAACACTCCATATTGAAAAGCTCTACAGAATTTTACAACCAGTGGCCACAAACTTCTGAGCTGTCTCCAATTTTCTATCTGAAGAATTATGAACAAGGACTACTCAACTACTTTACCTGAAAAATCATCTTATAGGCTCTATAGGTCATGGTCATGCAATCAGGGAGCAACCCCCTTAAATCTCCGAGACTAAAAGGAATCTAGAAGTGCGGGAAGCCAAGGTTAGGAAGATGATGAACTTTGCTATTGGGAATTGCTTTTCATCTATAATGCGGGAGATAAGAGAAAGGCCAAGTGAAAACTGGAATAATTAATGCAATGTATCCTATTGAGCAACTAATTTCTTAATCTCTATAAGACAAGTAACTGAAAGAAATAAACCAAAAACTTCATGCTCATTTGTCTATCTCTGATCTATACGACAACCCAAAAAACTCCTCCATTAATAACAGGGAATACTTCTACCATGATGGGGAAGGGGAAAAGCAATCCTATTGGAAAAGAATGCGCAAATTATAAGAAATAGTTTAACAATCTGAATCCAACTCCCTTTATACGATACATAAAGGACTGTATATTTTTGAAACAAAGAAATATAACACTTGAATTTTGGAAAGATCGTTATGGTTCACTAAGTCATCATAAGTAAGATTTTCCTGACAGGAACAGTATCAGCATGAACCATAGTTCGAATACACGACAGTAAAGTAGGATGCAACCAGATATAGATATATCCGACGGTGTCCAGATTGGACGCATATACAAATATCAATTCCATATCTTGCCGGTAGTAGATATATAATTTTCGACGGATGCACATGCGACATTATAGATGTCAGCAATCGGGTGCTGGGTTTCCCATTCCCAATAGAATACAAGTTTTTGCTTTATCCATATTTGTATCCATATCAGTTATTGAAAAACGGATATCCCATATCCGATCTGTATCTGATCCAAATGCACCCCTAAATGCTAACCTTCTATCATATGTAGCTAAGTAATTGTCTGAGACAACCATGACCAAGAGAGGATCTCATCCTAAAACCTCAATATTAGCTGATCGATCGGGATACCTACCTCAGTGATCTCCTAAATATCACCAATTCAGAGGATAAAGAATTTTGTGGATGACCTAATTTACTGGATCATCTCAAATTCTATTACTAACTTAAAAAATTGGAAACATTCCCTGTGCTAAACAACCAATTCAGTTCAGCATGGGGTATGCCATCTGACTAGACATTTTATCAATGCAAAAAAGTCTTCCAACCGATAGTAATCAATGTATGATGCATCAGAGCCTAAGGAAACTGATATCCAATGCATGAAACTGATTTTCCATCTCCTTCCTAACAGGGATTGCTCTAGTAGTCTTCTTTTAGTTGTTTTGTTTTATTTAATTGTGTTTTTAGTCTCACATCGGTTATGATGGAGAAGTTATCTTTGTATGTGCCTATAAAAGGCTGAAGTCTGTACTTATTTATTAAGATCATGATGATTTGAATTATTGAAACACAGATTAGCATGTTGATATGCTTTTCAAATTGAATCTCTTGCAAGGTGATGTGCAGAGTGGGAGATTACAACAACCCTAGGTGCCATCGTCTGTCGACTTCAAAGACTTTTGCTTCACATATCCTCTGTATGGCTATAAAGCATGCAAGTACACTAATCAGAACTAACGTTGCTTCTTAATTACATAGGTTCCCAATCAAAAAGAATTCAACTCTATGCAAAAAAGCATCTTTAAACAGTTACAGAAAGATCAAAAATGATAAACTTACCTGTATATAAGCCTCTCAATGAAATCCTCCTCTTTCATCCGTAGAAGAGATGTTCTAGTCTCCTTACCCAAAGCAGACCAGAAATCTACTAGTATATCACAAGAAAGCCTGGCGGTATGCAAAGCACAGGTTTCTCGAGTCCCGTGCCCCCTTCCATAAGTAGTCATCCCTTGGATTATCCATCCACGGCCACCTCCACCACATGCATCAGGGTATAGCAAATCCCTTTCACGTTCCCTTGCTCTAGCACTATCAAAAACCTAAACAAGGAGGGAGGCCCAAACCAATCAAGTAGTTGAACAACCGAATGGTTTTTAAATATAAAAATTATACTTGCACTTAATGGCCTAACATCTTATAATTGTATCATCCAACTGGTTTGATGAGTTGCCAAGACAGATTCTTTAGAACAGACAACATTTCAAATTGAATCTGGATACACATGAACAAAAAAGAAGTGGGGAATGCTTGAATTATATCAGCTTACATTTTGAAGTGCCATTAGTGACCTTGCATTAATAAAGCAGTCCAATAGGGTTAGTATCCCATCCCTCGTTGCTGCCAAACCACCCCATGGGTGCACTGAAGGGTCCTGGACTTCATCTGAGTCACTGTCAATGTGGGCCTTGGAGGCAGCCCCTGTTCTATTGGGAAGGTGAAACCCAGCACCCTCCTGTTGACATCCGTAATATCACATTAGCATCTGACTCCAAAAATTATATATCCACTGGCAAGATATGGAATTTCACACCTGTATCTGTAACCAATCTGGACACAGTTGGATATCCATATATGGGTTGCATGCCACTTTACTGTCTTGTATTCAAACTATGCTTCATGCTGATACTGTTCTATCAGGAAAAGCTTGGTTATGTTGACTTACTAAACCATAACGATCTTTCAGAATTCAAGTGTTATGTTTCTTTGGTTTGAAAATATGCAGCCATGTATATTTGGATATCATATAAAGGAGTTGGACTCAGAATGTTAAACTGTTTCTTATAATTTGCACATTCTTTTCCAATAGAAGTATTCCATGGAATTAATGGAGGAACTTTTTTGGTTGTCATTTTCTAGATCTGATATAGATGAGTGCACATGAAGTTTTTGGTTTATTTCTGTCAGTTGTCTTATTGAAAGATTAAGAAAATAGTTGCTCAATGAAGAGACATGTCATTAAGTATTATATATATTTCACTTGGCCCTTTCTTTTATCTCCTGCATTAGAGATGAAATGCAGTTCCCGATAGCATAGTTTATCATCTTCCAACCTTCCAGTACATCTAGATTCTTCTTAATCTAGGAAATTTAAGGGGTTGTTCCTTGATTGCATGACCTTAGCCTATAGAGTCTATAAGATGATTTTTCAGGTATAGTAGTTGGTACTCCTTGTTCATAATTCTTCAGATAGAAAATGGAGAACAGCTCAGGAGTTTGTAACCACTGGTTGTAAAATTCCGTAGAGCTTTTTAATATGGAGTGTTGGTCCATAGTCCGCCCGGTTTTGATAGGGCCATAAACCATCATATTGACATCTCAAGTTTGATGATTGAACTTATCTTATATATTGGTTTTTCTCTTGGACAATCTGAATAGAATACTAAGCTATCTAAAAGAAAAGGAGTAGCAGTTGTAGATTGACAATGATCATAGTTTGTTATAGAAAATAATGATGATATTCTGCAAAATTTCCAACAGATTGAGTGCAAATATAAGGTTGGCATAAAGTACTTTGCTGAAATATCAGAAAATTTATCATCAATTATTGAGGTCAGGTTGTGTCTTTGACTGAATGCATTCAACATCTTCAATATTAAATCATACCGGGTCTTCAAAAGACAGAATATTGAAAGACAATAGATAGAAAGGGCAGTGGAGTAAAGGATATAGTTCTCAGTTAACATTATGTGTGCCATTTCTTTCATGGTTCTTACTGCAACTCTAGGTTTAGTTAGCTACTCTGATTGGGAAAATGCTGCTGTTTGTTAACATGCCTAGGTTGTTTGTGTTAATGGTGCTGTGAATAATTTTCATGTTACAGGTTTGACAGCAAGAGATTTTGCAGAGATTGTAGAAGGAATGTGATTCATGAGTTCAAGGAACTGAAGGAACTAAAGCGCATGCGAAGGGAACTCCGCTGTACAAGTTGGTTTTGTGTTGCTGATACTGCATTCCAGTATGAGGTATTGTTTTGCTATTACTACTAGAAGTATAAATTTTTACATCGTCTAATTTTATCTTGTCATTTATGATTTAGTTTGTGATTTGAAGTCTTATGGCTTTTCTTGTTTATATCCAAAGAAGTTTTAAAGATGATGTTTCATCCTCCACATTTACTTAAAAGGCTCATTATATACAATTTCTAAGGATCTCACACTTTACTCGTATCTCATCTTACGAGAAGTCTTATTTCTTGATATTAAAATCTAAAAGCACAATGTGATCAGATAATTGGAAATATATTAAGAAAAGCCATTCCTTTGAAAGGTTAGTCCAGCTGAGTTTTGCGTTACATCTTTTACAGGTATCAGAGGACACAGTCCAGGCTGATTGGCACCAATCTTTTACAGATACAGTGGGAACATATCATCATTTTGAATGGGCTATTGGAACAGGAGAAGGAAAATCTGACATCTTGGAATTTGAAGATGTTGGCATGAATAGAAAGGTTCAAGTGAATGGACTTGATCTTGGAGGTTTAAGTGCTTGCTTTATTACACTGAGGGCATGGAAGCTTGATGGTCGATGCACTGAGCTCTGTGTCAAGGCACATGCATTGAAGGGCCAACCATGTGTTCATCGTCGGCTAGTGATTGGGGATGGTTATGTGACGATAACTAAAGGGGAAAGCATCAGAAGGTTTTTTGAGCATGCTGAAGAAGCAGAGGAAGAAGAGGTATTTGCTTATGGATCTGTTGCTACATTCACAGAATAGAGCTTATTCATAATACTGAGATTGTATCCTTTGTGCTGGGAAGTGTGGAAAGAAATGAGACTTGGGTTTATTGTGTCTAAATCAATGATGTGAACCCCCATGTTCTCTTTTCTTCACTTCTTCACAGCAACATGCTTGAGTACACATTTAAAAAATAGTTTCTTTTTCTTTTTTCTTTCTTCTTCTTTGTTGAAGAATTCACATTATTTAGTGTTTCATCTGCACTTGCAGGATGACGATGCTATGGACAAGGATGGAAATGAAATTGATGGTGATGGTTCCCGTCCCCAGAAGCATGCCAAGAGTCCTGAACTTGCAAGGGAGTTCCTTCTGGATGCTGCGACTGTTATATTCAAAGAACAGGTATTCTATTAGACACTGACTTGCTTTTGCTGTCAAAATATTGCTAATCTTTTCAGGTTAATATTCTTCTTTAACTATAATATTGATAAACAAAATATCAATAACTTGCTGTAGATGATGTTTAGCAAGAGTGTTATAGACAAAGTTTCTGTGGGAATACATAACAGCATGGTATATTAATCATTTTGACAGCTCCAGAGCTGAAGAATCCCGTATAAAAGCTGGGAAAATTACATGCAAAGAAGGCATTACTTATCTCTCAATGAATCTTACAGGAAGGTGCTGGCATACCAAAAGAAATAAGGAGGCTTGTCTATCTTGCACAATATGACTGTAGACTTGTAGTAATAATGACAAACTGATGATCTATTACATGCACTGCATGATTGTAGTAATAACGCAATATTAGAGTAGTGGTTTTCTTTTTCTCATTTCTTTTGCACTGCAAATGATACAGCAGCAATGTACCTGAGGAAGAAATTCGTATGCAAACCTCGTTGTTTACAAATCGCTACTGTATGTTGTTGGAGGCATATCTATCATTTTCTCCTTTTTAATAATGAACTATAAGAATCTGATTTCTCAAGAACATTGTCTCCAATCATGAAGCGGTCTTCTGAGCTACCATAGAAAACCTAGAATGCAGAAAGGGGATCGATGGACCTGCCTGCATATTTGTGTGTGCACATGGTAAATCCTAAGAGATGACATGACATGGTAAAAGAAAAACTAAAAAATTATGTACTTTTTGAACTTTGGTATTTTCTAGCTTAGATATGATATTTAATACTTAATTCAACATTTTGTATGTTTGAATGCATCTTCTGTATTTACATTTAATTTGAAAACAGAAAGGAAAATCATATTCCAATATGCACATTACATATCAAAGAAACATTCAATGAGTGTCAAAATGCATCCGAGAAGTGTCAAGGTTAAAATTTTTTAACATATTGTAAAATAAGGGGATATGCTGGAAAAGTATCTTACAAGTTGATAAGTGTAGTGTAATATACATGTTGGAAGACACAAATTCATGATAGAAGTGTCTGCATAACTAATCACGCTTCTAGTGATAAACTTCTGTGACCTTAGAAAACCTCTTTAATGATAATTGATGACTAACCACCGTAACCTAAAACCGATGTGATAACCTGTGTCTAAGAAATAGGAGTAACTCAAGTAAGCTGTATTTTTGGGGCATGTGGTGCACTTACTAGGATGATATAACATTCTTTTGGTCACATGTGGTTCACGTGCATGGAAGTATTGTAGTCTACCTGAAATACTTGCAAGCAGTTACAGTTTGTAATATACAAGAAGCTTCTCTTAAGGATGTAGGATCTTTATTGCTATCGTGTAATGTGGTTGTGAGACTGGTATATGGAGATTTGCCTTATCTACTTTGTTTTTTTGTAGGCATATAGGATCTAATTGTTCACCTTCAGTTGTATATAGGTATCATTAGCTCAAAGATCATGGAGTAACATTGCAGCATATGGTAGGAAGCACATTAAATCTTTATTAGAATTGCAATCCTCCTCTAAATACAATTCAACGTAGAAAAGGTTGGTTTATCACAATGCTATATCACTTGTACCGACTTCTGCAAACGTTTAAAAGTTATTTGTAGCATGAAAGCCAAAGAAAATGGAAGCGGTGCGTGTACTGTGGCTTTAGTTCTCCTAATTTCATTTTATGCATAGATTGTTTTGAAGTGACATTTAATGTATTTCCAGGTAGAGAAGGCTTTCAGGGAAGGTACAGCCCGACAAAATGCACACAGCATATTCGTTTCTCTTGCCCTGAAGTTGCTGGAAGAGCGCGTTCATGTTGCTTGCAAAGAAATCATTACATTAGAGAAGCAGGTATTTGATGCTCTTTTATTTCTAGCTAGTTTATATGAAATGACAACTATCTCTGAGGGATGTCACTATTTACCTAACCGATCATCTAACAGATCAAACTTCTCGAAGAAGAAGAAAAAGAAAAACGTGAAGAGGAAGAGCGGAGAGAGAGGAGGAGAATGAAAGAGCGCGAGAAAAAGCTTCGCAGAAAAGAGAGGCTTAAGGGAAAGGAAAGGGAGAAAGAAAGAAAACACAATGAATCAAACTCGCTTCATGTTACTTCGTTAACATCTTCAAATGACTCGCTCACAAGTACTCATGATGACTCTTCACCTACCACTGTGGACTCTGGGGATTCAGTTAGTGATCCAGGGGAAGTTGTCACTCCCATATCTCCAGACATAAAAGATGAGCAGTCTTCAAATGGATGTAATGATACAGAGAACCTGAAGAGTGAGAGTCTACGGCACCAATGTCATGTTGATGAAGACTTTGGTGTTAGGGACAGCAATGGCTCATTTGTACTTGAGCAATCAAAATCATCCAGGAGGAAATTGAGGTTGAAAAAGGATTCTCTTCTGGGTCAGGCATCAAAGTGGTATGAGGGTAGTGTTTGTCATGATGAATCTGAGACCATGTCAACGAATTCGTCCAGCTTGATGAATGGAGGGCACAGGCCATTGAGGGAAAGGATTGTCAAGACCAACACCAGAAGTTGCAATCCCAAGTTTGGTGAGAAATACCACTGTTCGAGCAACAGATTGCGTGATAGATATGACTTCCTGTCCTGCAGTTGCAGCCAAAATGCTGATTACAGGCCAAAGGATGGGTATCACATGCCTACTATCCGATCAGTAAGGGAGATCAAGACTACAAATAAAACAGAGCCAACAATGGATATGCCCAGGCCATTATATCGCAGTAGCAAGTACAGTCATGGGTGTTTCATTCCAGATAATTGTGTCCTTCCCAAAGGAAAGCTTTCTTCTAGTACTCCTGGAAGAGATATTATCCAAGTAAGGAAAGTATGGGAGCCTATGGATGCTCGGAGGAGGGGCATCAGAGGCAATTCAGGTTCTGATGTTAATTCAAGATCTGCTGTTGCGGCCAACCAATCTGAGGAACTTGAATTTGAAAAAGCTGACACCGAATGCTCATCTCAGATTTCTGGCAATCTGAGCAAAGATGACACCATGAGTAATCATGAGAGCTGTGTGTCTGATAGAACTACTTCTAGTACTGGATTCGTTACAATGACAAAGTCTGATTGCCACCCAAAGGATGGTGCAGTATCATCTCCCATGAGCACTAGTTGTGGTGATCCCACAATGAGCTCTTCTAGTTCTGACAACTGCTCGTCATGCCTGAGTGAGGGAGACAGCAGCACCACCTCTTCGGGTGCGCAAAACGGAGAATCTTCATCAACTTCAGATTCTGAAGATGCTAGTCCACAATCAGAAGAAAGAGATGATGCCTCGCATAACAAATGCAGGACAAATGGGGGCAGTTCTTTCATGAGGACAAGTTCTGAATTTGAAGTGGCTGGTTGTGTGACAGCCAATTTTCCCAGGGAGGAACCAAGAAAAGCTGCTCAAATTTCTGACAATGGGGGTTTTGGATTCGTCACGCCACCTCAGCACCCACACATTCCACCGATGCATGACCAAAGCATTCACATGCCAGTTTTCTCTTCTCCAGCTGTTGGGTATCACAACCAAAGTGCAGTTTCTTGGCAAGCTTCACCTAATGGATTGGTGCCATTCCCCCAGCCTAACCGCTTTGTTTTCCCCCCAAACCCTCTTGGTTACAGTTTAGCAGCAGCTTGCTCTTCAGAGTTTGGCATACAGTATAATCCCCTACAGGCTATATCTACTCCTTTGTTTAATGCACGGCACCATTCCATGTACCAACCTATTAACAGGGTACATTTTGCGAGCCCCAAAGAGCAGATGAAGAATTTTAGCGTCGCCGAGCCACTATCAAGTTTGACTCCTCTTGAAAGGCAATTTCCAGATAGGCCGATCCCATCAAAACCTCCATCAAATGGGCAAAATGGGAGTGCAGGGAATGCCTCTAGACTACATGATGATAGTTCATCCTTCTCTTTGTTTCATTTCGGTGGTCCTATGGTGGCGGCTACAGGATGTCCAGTGTCCCTGATAGAAGAAAGTAATGGAAGATCGACCCCGAAATCAGCTGCAGGTCAGGCTGATATTGCTTGCTCGAAGGAGGACACGACAATAGAAGAGTACAGCTTATTTTCTACTGGCAATGGTGCTAGATTTTCAATTTTCTAAGTGCATTATACGAAAGATGATGATAATTGGTGAAAGGAAGGATGCTGTGGAGTGGTATTCCTAGGAGCCTTGGTGTGAAAGTGTGAGGGCTTGTATTTGGTGAAAGAAATAATCTTTTTCTCGAAAAAATTTAGTATATGTTTTCTCACTTTATCGTGCTTTTGGAGTTTGTGCTCTGTAGGTTTGGATTGTAGAAAGAAAACTGCGAGTGTGTGTTCTATATCGTCATTTTTTTTCCCTTGTTCTTTTTCTTGTATTAGGTTAATCTTTTTCCAACGTTTATATGGAAACCATTTTCATAAATGAAGATGTTAGATGCGCTTTGCAGTCAAGCTACATTGTCTTTTGTTATTTAAGTTTGCTTTCTTGTATGATGATTTGTTCTTCTGAAGTTGATGTAATCAATTCATGCGTAGTTGAGTTGCACCTATTATCATGTTCCTGCCTGCTGCTTTAGGGGTGATATAGAATGGCCGTTCCTTGTCAAAAGATTTACAGGGATTGAGAGTCTAAACAGTTCAAAGGAAAAATATTAAGTTCAAAGTACTTGTTAATGTGCATGAATTCATCAAACTATAAATTGAAAGTACTCTGCCACCTCTCCAACCCTTTGGAAAGGAATGTAATC